>JAHPZR010013417.1:0-2500 GCA_019787425.1 Platygyra sinensis
CAATGCACTTTCTTTGTCCCTTTTTGCTTTAGAATCTCAAATGCCTTTTAAACCCCCGTAAAGTAGCAATGTTGTTGCCAACTGAAAATCTATACTTCCTTCTGAAAAGGCGAACTAGCTTATAGCTATCTTGAATTTATCTTCTTAATAATTTTGCAATCACAATTTCCTAAATCTTAGACCTTACTAAAAAGTGCTTAAGACGAAATCCGATAGAAGATGGAGCAATTTCAGGTTTTTAGTGGACAAAAATCTGTACCAGAGTAATTTTAAATATTTTACAGTCATTTTTACATTTTTTAAAAGCTAAATACATAAATAATTGCCTGAAATAACACCGAAAAATAATTTCCCACGGGAACGAGAGAAAATAAATTTCAAAGTTCAGTGATTTTGTGGAAACACAGGCAAAATTCCATCATCAGTTTCATTTCACCAAAACTTTTAAGCGTTTCATACGAAGTTCAACATTCGTTTTCGACGTTTGGTGTTGCTAGAAATGAATTGTTTTGAGAAGATAATTAAAAAAGCCCTACAGAAGTTTGCAATACAATGTAAATAATCTTGGTACAAGATTTTTGTCCACTTGTTACTCCAACGTCTGGCGGATTCCGTCTTAAAACAAAATGTAGTACATATGTCCTGTATTGTGACAGCCACCCATGTGGCCAGGTTTCTTCCGACAAGAACGAGTTCAAGAAGGGGTACTAAACATCTGTGTTTGTTTCTGGCATGGCTCACGATTTTCAAGTCTTCTCTCGGCTTATTGGTTATTCTGCCACACTATTTGTCTGGGCCGGGTTGTTCGAAAGCCAGTTAACGTTAACCCAGGGTTAAATGTTAACTGAAGCACTTCGTTTTCTTGTTTAAAAATGTTTTTCACCTCTAATGTTTGGCGTAGTTTGAGATTACTACAGCTCAAAACTGAAGGGCAAATAATATAAACAGATCAATTCACCAAAAAATTACAAAACTGAAATCAAAATTCGCGCTAACCCTGGGTTAGCTTAACCGGGCTTTGAACAACCCGGCCCTGATCAAAAAGCTATACTGCAAACAACCTCAGTGGTAAGTATTTTAAGCTGGTTCAAACATTCCCCTAATAGTTGTTGTTTTTCAAAATGTATTTAGCGCAGAAATAGACAATCCCTTCTTTTACAAGGTCTTTCAGCTAGTCCCGGGGGTGGTGGTTTTGCAAAAAATTCTGCCCTGGTGGGTGGTGGAATTCCCAATAATTAGCATCGCTTGTTTGCAAATTCCCCCGCTATGTCGCGGGGGTGGGGTAGCGGGGGAAACAAATGACTAGTGCATTAGGGGGAATTGTTTTGGTTGTGATGATTTCTGAAGGTCAGTGAACAAGCAATATGCATGTATGGCTATTCAAATACATGGAAATAAACAGCTTCTGCAACCGACGTGAAAATACTGGAGTTTAGTAAAGGAACTAGATTACCGGCTGTTATCATCTTTCGCAGGTACATTTTAACCTATGTGAATATGAGGACGTAACTTGCGATGACTGTGACCAGAAGATGCAGAGACGACTCCTGCACAAACACACCACATCAGAATGTCGTAATAGGATCGTCCAATGTGAATACTGTGAGGAAGAGTTCGTCTTCTGGTCCACAGAGGTGAGGTTGTTGAACACCGATAAAATTAATTGTGAATCTTCGGCCGCTTTAAAGCTCTGGCATACCCTTATTGATTGATTGAGTTTTGTTTATTTGGCCGGAAGACGCACATAGTTTACCATATCATCATTACATATATACAATTCGAAAATTACTGTTACATTACTAGCATTACTTAAAATATTAACAATACTTGCAATACTGACCCTACTTATACTATTGAAACTTAAAAATTTTAAATAAAACAAAAACAAAGTTAAAAAATAGTTCCCAGAACGAAAATGTACTTGTAAGAACGCAGCTCGCACAGTCAAAGGAGTACTATTAACAGTTGTATAGTACCTTAGTTGGCTAAGTTTTTTTAATACAATACTGAGTGGGCCCAAGCAGATTGCAAAATGTTCAAGGTCTTTTTTCAAGAGTTCTCTGAAAACATCAAGTTTCGTTCTAAGACATATAGGAAAAACTGTCAAAACTCAACTTGTTATTTCGCATGCTGGTCCTTTCACAAGGAAAAGGGCGAAGTTGAATACTTGCTCGTTACGTTATTTTTGGTGTCAGCCGTACAAGATTATTATTAAATTTAAAATTTTTTGATACCATCAATCGGTGAACCGACACCATACCTTTATAAAACATTCGGGTGATTTGGTTTAGTCTGAAGATATTCGTTTAGACAAAATTCTTGTTTACTGTATTAAGGATGTGTTTTAGTTACCTTATTCTGGAATACATGGCCCAGTCAGTGGGCTATCTGCTGGCGGCTGGCTGGGGGCCAGCTGTTAAAAGCAGGGGGAGGGGACATGGGGGAGGGTGTCTTGTAGGGACACCTACACTTAGTTCTTCTACTCGCTCAAGGAAAGGAG
>JAHPZR010013417.1:7500-18577 GCA_019787425.1 Platygyra sinensis
CAATTTGTTCTAAAAATAGAAAAATTGTCCCATATCATGGGTCCACGCGCATCCCAAGACTTACGGTCTCCGTCCCTGATTATGGCTCCTGAAAATAGTTATGACGCATATGTATTATGTAGCTGAGTGACGATCACTGCGTTTTCTGATCCCTCTAAACGGGACCACAGTCAGAAGCATTCATGTTCTTTTTCAGGTGGAGTCCCATGTGAGGGACGACTGTGTGATGACCATGGTACACTGTCCTTATGAGGGAGCTGGATGCACGTTCCATGTAAGTTATTTTTATAATAATATTGTAGTTGGTATTCACTTTAAAATTATCCATCCAGTCGAAGGAAAAAGACTGAATCAAGTAAAAACACAAAGTAAATATACATGAAGCCGACGCGAATCATCTTTGAGACCAATTTACCGTTGGTTTTCAGCGCTGATTGGTTGAGTCGAAAAATTGTAATTACCGGCTCTGGGAAATCACAAAGGACACACACAACCAGGGGAAACCAATCAAAAAACTTGAAGGGAATAAATGTTGCTTACGCGAAGCGCGGGAAAACGTTTGGAAAAAACAGTTTGGTGTTTAGTTTTGATTGGTTTAAGAAAAAGTGGACCGAGCTTTTTTTTAGCCAATCGCGCTTAGCGCGGTAATGCAAAAACCAAAAGTAAATGCGAATTACTTTCGACACTCAAGTGAAAATTACTCAAAGCGTAGTAAAGGAGAATCAAAACAAGTAGGAGCAACTAAAACGATTGCTAACATTGTACGAATACTTCCTTTAGTCTGCCTAATTACCCGATAAAGCTTACAATAACATAATTTTAAGTAATTTTTAAGTACTAAACGGCGATTGGCTACTTCTAATATAACAGGTCCGTCTTTTTAATTCAAAGTTCGGTAATTCTTCATTTTTTAAAGGAATTGATGCAAAAGACTGTAGTCCCCTGATTTATTTTCAAAACGCTGTTCTCTCTATAAACGACCTCTAATGACAGTATGTGCAAGTGATATGCGGCTGAAGTAATACGGAGAGGCAATCTAATCTGATCTAGGCACGAAAATTTTGGACCAGTGAGTTCCCATAAGCAGCATGTCCTGACTAAAGAAAGGGAGTTTTTCACCTCCAGGACGACTTTGCAATTTTAATTTCTTAAGCTACATTTACTTGCGTATAAAAGTTAACGGAATTATCAAGGCTTTGGCTCGCAGATAAGATTAAGTCAAGTCAAGAGGGAATGGCTTTTTAGATTACAAAGTACAGTGGAGTCTGTATTAAGAGAACACCCTCTATTATAATTAAGTGGACCTCTAGCTTGAGTCCCTAAAATTTTTCTTCCCATATTTACCGCGGTAAAATAAACCTGCATTCAGAGGACACCTCTGTTAAGATTACGCGGACACCAAGCTAAGGCCATTCTGTTGCACATACCTGAACAGTAAGAAAGCCGGGCTGATACAAAATATGAACGAATTAAAGAGTTAGCTGATTTAAAAAAAATGTATTAGAATCAAACGTTTTCAGTGATCCACTTCAGCGAGTTGAGTTGTGAATATTCACTGGCCAGCGTTGACAGAAGAAGGCTACTGAAGTCATCGGAACGCTACTATTATACATCTTTTTCAATTTTTCAGCGTACAGTTTTCGAAGCGCTCAAATACTTTCCGGGGGGGAAGGGTATATTACCTAAGGTTATCCAAAATACTTGATCTCACATAGAAAGGTATTAGAAAATATTAGAAAATTTCTTTTAATGCTCATAGGACAAAAGGAGTAATTTGAATGATCATCTTGGGACCGGGAATGAGGAGCATCTGAGAAAAACATGGTCTAAGCTCTTAAAGACAACGGAGCGATTGAACGAGTTGGAGTCGCTGGAAGGTCAAATTGAAGAATTAAAAACCGATAAAGAATCCATGAAAAGGTTACTGGATGGCAATAGCGAAGAACTAAGCGATCTAAAACTGTCGGCGAAAAAGCTTGAAGTGGAAAATATGGCACTGAAGAAAGACCTGGCAGCGCTGCAAAAACAGCTTGAAAAGGTCGCTGCTGATGACAAGGAATGGGTACGGTCACTGAGAGCGGAATATAGAGCATTGAAGAAGGACGTGGAAGAATTGCGATGTAAAAATTCGTATCCCAGTGAAAGAGCAAAGTCCGAGAAAAATGAGGCTTTAAAGACGATCCCTGCAAAAGAACCCTGTGTAAAAGAGCTAAAAGGTATTGGTAAAGCCATACCTCCTCCATGGCGGGTGCAGAGGTAGGTAGAAAGGAATTTCTCCAACAAAACCGTTTTTAATATCCAGTTAAATCAGAAAAATTACAATTTCCTCGATTGTTCACTTGTCAAGTTGTCGCCGATCGGACAGTTTGTTATCAGACAGTTCAATAAGGCAATTGCTTGCAAAGATGTAATTTAAATCAACCAATCACATTCAAAGTTGTAGTTATGTGCGTGCGTGAAAGCTTGCATTTGTGATTTTGGCACCTAATTGCCGGTAGGAGGTGTGGTGACCATAGAATGTTTACGTCCCCTTTGTCAGTAATTTTATGGCAAATTTTCCCTTTCTTTCATAACTTGGCTATTCCTCCTTTCTCGGAAATTATAATGTTTATGATTAGTTAGTAATAAGACTTCGTGTCATCCAATATTGTTATCACTGTTATGAAAACAGACCTGTTTGGACTCCATGCAGTCCTACTACCATCAGTAATCGTATATATAACAAAATTCTCGATCGTGATTGGTTCCCCGGGAGCCTATTTGTCACGTGATCTGCGCGTGATCGCGTAGTGTCAAAATACAGGGGTCCTATTTGAACTTTTTGTAATTGGATACCCACGTGATTTTCACGTCAATTACGCGCGCTTTGATGGCTTCCTTCGCAATGTTTCTACAGTTTTCAAAACTTAGGAAAAGCACTAGAGACGTTTTCCCTCAAAAGAAGTTCTTAGAAGACATTTTTAATTCGGAAATTTGTTATAGATACGATTAATTAGTGACTGGACTTCGTGTCGTACAATTCCGGCAGGGAGTAATCGTGCTCGTAATTTGAAATCGGCCTCGCGTTTTCGCGCTCGTGCGTTTTTGAAATTATTATCACTGGGTTACTGTGAACTTAATCTTCAGTATATGACGTGATCTATCGGCTGACAGGCAAGACTACTAAGAACAAACGGTGCCATTCTTTATTTTCTATTAATGGCATTAAGAGAAAACTGACCAACTTGACACGAGACAATAATTACTATCTCTAGGAATAGTTTGTCTACGAGATAAGGTCTGAGCCAATTCGGGGTGCGCCTCGCAAACCCTGTTCCATTCAAGAGCGTCTTGTGAATGTATGCACGCTTTCGTAACAACAGCAAGATTAGTGCGTACCGGTATTCCGACATTCTGCTGTTTGTTTGGTAACAAAGGTGGGATGCACTGGGACCTTTCCTAATTCCTTAACAGCAAATTACGTTTTTTGTACGTTTATTTTTTTCCGACAATAGAGTTTTATAGCTTGCTCAAATGTCGGTGTACTTTCGCTGATAACTCTAACTTACTGATTTGTTTTTTACAGCTTAAATGAAATAAGACCCAACAAATCCAGGGATATTCTACAACGTGGGGCGGAGAGGAATACGGAAGACGAGAAACGGGAGGTATGTATACAGGAATTTTTCCTACGAAACCTTTTTCCCCAAAGAGGCCGGCACCTGTTAATTTCCAGAACACACTGAGGTTTTGCAGAGAATAACTAGACATCACGTCTTTTGTACACGCTCGACGCAAGTAGCAAACTTAATAAAACTGTAAAATAGTTGTTACTAAGAAATAAAATCTCTAAAATTCGCGGGAGTCCGATATATATTTCGATCAACGATCCTCGTTAGTCGTCCTCCATTAAAAACATACGTCTACAGGAGAAGATTGAAAAGAAGCACAGTTAGTACAAACGTGGCGGAAGTGAGTCAGTAATGTTCGTACCAGCTACACCGAATTCACAGCTACAAAAGAAGTATCAAAAGGAGATAAAGCGGCAAGGTTTCAATATCAAAGTAGTAGAGAAGGCTGGTATTGCAATTAAGAGATTGCTCCAGAAGTCCGATCCGTTCAAACCGCGGCAAGGTGAGCGAGAAGATTGCCCGGTATGTAGGACAGAGGGCAGGGGGCCGTGCAGTAGAGAAAGTGTGACGTATGAGATTAAGTGTGCCGGGTGTAACAACGTCTACGTCGGAGAAACATCAAGGAGCGCGTATACCAGAGGGAAAGAACACTCAAAGTCGCTCAGCAATAAAGAGGAGCGATCGGCCTTGTGGAAGCATTGTAGAGAGAAACACGGCAGTGAGATACAGCAATCTAAAATGATTGTAACTGGTGTCTACCCTAATGACGCGATGCTTAGACAAATATCAGAGGGTATTAAGATCAACAATGTAGATGAAGACTCATTGATAAACTCTAAAAACGAATGGAACTGTTTCCAGATTCCGCATGCTGTAATTACCCACGGCCGCGTTGTCTCACCGAGATGAGATGTCTCGTGAGGACTTATATGAAGTCTGAGAAAGCGTGGACCTTTTTAATGTCTCTTACATGAACGATAGACGTATATTTTTAATGGAGGACGACTGACGAGGATCGTTGATCGAAGTATAAATCGGACTCCCGCGAATTTTAGAGATTTTATTTCTTAGTAACAACTATTTTACAGTTTTAATAAGTTTGCTACTTGCGTCGAGCGTGTACAAAAGACGTGATGTCTAGTTATTCTCGGTATTCAAACACGTTCCTAGCTTCGATACATGAGATTTCACTGAGGTTTTGGCTATGGCAATAACACAGCCTACGGCAAACAGGATGCTCTCTTCGGTGATTGCCAGCCTCACCCAGGGTGACCTTTCCTTGGATGTTTTCCCCATTTCTATTTACATATAAAGTTTTGCAAAAGCTCCCGAGCTGAAATGGAAGTGACGTCATTATGACATTTTCCCCCCAGTATTGTACTCTCCTGAGAAGAATGCTTGAAAAGGATTAGCGACTAAGTCAAACGGAAATTTGTCACACAGAAGTTAAAAAAAAAACTAAAGTTTGTTATTTGGTTGATCACCAGGAATCAGCCGGGCGTGAAACTCCGCCCCCTCTGCCGAGATACGCTATGAATGCAATCAGGGCAACTAAAAAGTAGGCCGAATGTTTAGCACTGTTTGGGATAGTTGAAGGTATAAATTTTACCTTAATACTAAATGCCAACCAGACTAACAGAAATATAACTATGAAGCTACCTTTTTTCCAAATTAATCATTATTGTTTAGTCAGTAAAATACTCAATATTTGATAACCAGGGTATAATGTGCTACTTCATGTCAGGTTCATAAGGATGACGGTGTTTGGATATCTGATCTTTACTAGTAAACGATATTTGCTCAGTTTCCTGTTATATTTAGTTTTGACTATGAAGATAGAGCGGATCGAGGGTCTCGTAAGCGGACACCCTAAGGACGCGAAACTGAGCTTTCCACAACTGAATGTGCTGAATCGTAAAAACTCTTATTCTTCGGCCATTTCAACTTCAACAACTTTGACGTTTCGTATGCCTCAACATACATCCTCAGTCATTTGTTCCTGGACCTCTTTGTTGCAGTCTGCCATTTGGGGAGCAGGGAAGGCGCAGTGGTGAGAGCGCTCGCCTCACACCAATGTGTCCCGGGTTCGATTCCCGGACCCGGCGTCATATGTGGGTTGAGTTTGTTGTTGGTTCTCTTCCTTGCTCCGAGAGGTTTTTCTCCGGGTACTCCGGTTTTCCCCTCTCCTTAAAAACCAACATTTCCAAATTCCAATTCGATCCTGGAATGCACGGACATTTCTGAACGAGTTCTTGTGAACTCCTTGGTGCTCCGTGGGTAAACAAATTACGTTTACATTTTTTTACATCTTAAGAATCTTTTGTTACGCAACGGCTACCCCCGGGGTGTTATTACTTACAGCATGAACGCTGTTGTGACCAGAAACCGAAACAAACTCAAAGATCCTATCACTACGGTATCCAAAAGAGATGTTTTCATCCTTTTGCCTTATCTGGGACTTCAGAGTAAATTCATCACAAGGCAGCTTAAATCTTTTATCTACAAGTTCTATCGTTGTATTAATTCCCCCACAAGGACAGGCTTAACCATTCTCTCAAGTCAAAGGTTGTGTACAAGGCTAGCTGCTGGGACTGTGACGACTTTTACATAGGTAAAACGAAGCGTCGTTTAACCGAAAAAATGAATAGTTTACAGCACTCACGAAGAGTTGTCAAGCATCAGACATCGCGGATCATATTACTTCAACTGGACGATCATTTTGAAACGCTAGCAACCGGGCGTTTATTGATAAAGGATTAAAAACCTTCTTTTAACGAAGATGTGGGTAAGGAGGAACTTTTTCTCTACTAGCCCTCTGTACATTTTCCAGCAGACTTTCATAGGTCTGTTTATTATCAGTTTTCACCACTGTCTTAATTAGGTTCCAGTCTTTCTCTTTAGCATTTAAATTTTGTTGTATTATATCCAACCGTCAATTCTGATGATGTATGTTGAGGCATACGAAACGTTAAGTCATTAATCAAAGCTTTTTACAACATGCGTTGTTTTGCCATGTTTGTAACCGCAGTTTGTATATTATTTCTGTTGAATGTGTTGATTCTGGTCTCACTGCAACAACTCAGGATGCAGTGATACAGTTTACAAATGTTTATGCACTGTAAAATCATCGTGACAATTCAGAGGCTAATGGATTTCCTTTACGGTTTTCACTACGGGAGCTTCGAAGCAAAGGAAAGTCTAGATCGCAAGTCCCCAAGGTGTCCGCGACCTCTTAGAGAATGTCCGCTTAAGGGAGTGAGTGAATGGGGAAAATGGGGTTTGTGAAGGCGGTAGTAAGTATAGAGCTGTCCACGTACTAGTAGAGACCTTTAGATCCGAGAACCAGGACCAGGACCAGGACCAGTTTTGGCCGCGCGCGCACTGGCACCACAAACTTGCCCTTGAAGTGGTACGCGTCAAACTTGAAACATTTAGATTGTAAACAACCGGTGCCAGTGCGAGTTTTTTAGTTTTCTCCCTGATTTAACGATGTTTTCGAAGAAAAATACACTTGCAGCAGCAATTATGTTATATCTTGACGATGTATTTGAAGAGGAGGAGGTTATACAGATCATCATGGACCAAAATCGGAAGAATCCGTCGATTCCGTACTGGAATTACGACCGTGTAGAGACGACACTTGGAGACATGAGTGAGGCAGAGTTGAAAGCGGAGTTTAGATTTGGAAGTGGCGAGATTAATCTTCTGTATGAGGCTCTGAGGATCCCTGAATCATTCACATGTATCAACGGGACTGTTGCCACTGGTCTGGAAGGGCTGTTGATGTTTTTGAAGCGCTTCGCTTATCCGTGTCGTCTCGGTGACATGATCCCTCGGTTTGGCCGCTCGATTCCCGAGCTAAGTGTGATTCTCTCAGAGGTAACAGAGTTCATTGTTAGTACCCATGGCCATCTCCTTCGAGACATAGACCAGCCCTGGCTTCGACCAGCCCAACTGGAGTTATTTGCCCGGGCGATCAGTCAGAAGGGTGCTGCGCTGGACAACTGCTGGGGTTTTGTGGATGGTACGGTTAGACCCGTCTGTCGCCCAGGAGAGCACCAAAGGGTCATGTACAATGGCCATAAACGAGTACATGGCCTAAAATTCCAATCTGTTGTGGCTCCTAATGGCCTCATAGCTAACCTTTTTGGTCCAGTTGGTGAGTATTCAGTGTTTGTGGTATAGGAATTCTTCAAATGTTATTTTTCAATAAACAAGAAGACTATAATCTTGTGTCCATAATTCAACATGTGACCCTGAAATAATTTTACTCAGTATAATAAAGGACTATACAAAATAAGCCTTTGATAGTGGAATTTTTATCATTGTTTTTCATTTAAAAAAAAAACAGCTAGATCCTTGAACAGAAGTCATTCTTTCTATTAAACAGTGAGGTGTACTTGCTTGAGTAAGCCAACTTTGAGTGAGCAAAGTAGAGATGTTTTTGTTGGGAGATAAAAAAAGAAAATATTTTGAAACTTCTGCCAAATGTTAGCAAAGATAAGCACAAAAGAAGCAAAATGCTATTGGTCTTCTGCAAAATATGAGAGCTAATTTATTTATTTTTCTTCCATGCTTAGTATAGAAATGAAATAATTGGCCCCTATGAGCTGATATGGTATTATAATTGTTAAGTCATGCTCTCTACAGTTATAAATAATATTATTATTCATTCAAAATATTTCCCCGTTTCTGATTAGTTAAAACCACACGCATAATTCACCATAACCAGCTGCTGTTCACCAAATTTGGAAAGAATCTTCGTCATATTGAATCAATGACGTCAAAGGTGCAGCCTGCTGAAAATTATTGAACTGATGACGTCAAATGACGTCAAAAGTGCAGCCCGCTGCAGATTATTGAACCGTTGACCAAGAAAACCTGGGGACAAGATTGTGTTATTTTTGGTGAGCACAAAAACAATGAACGAAATGGCGAAACTCCTTTAAGAACGGGGAAATATTTTGAATGAATAATAAAGCGATTATTGAATTTGGCTTTCGTAGGATATGAAGAATTCTGCAGATCTCGGAGGTTGTTATCCACCTCGGCCTTTGGCCTCTGTGGATAACACCCTCCTTGATCTGCAGAATTCTTCATATCCTACTCAGCCTCATCCAATAATTGCTAAGTAATTAAATGTAGTTGATGTTATTTGGCATACATATTGCACTTATTCTGATCCTTGCTGCACTTTGAACTAAAATATATTTATATCCAGGAACTTCAGCTGTATGATTTATATCATCTAAGTTGGTTTTAAGCTGTTTTTTTTTACCTTGTAGAAGGTAAGAGGCATGATTCAAGAATGCTTCAGATGTCTGGTTTGCTTCTTCAACTCCAACAACACTCACATGATGAGGCACTGCAACCACTCTGCATTTACGGTGACCTGGCATACCCCCTTAGAGTCCATCTTCAAGCACCTTATAGGCATGCCCACCTCACGGCAGATCAAGACGCGTTTAATTCATCAATGAGCAAAGTTCGCTCAGCTGTTGAATGGGTTTTTGGAGACATTGTTTCATATTTTGCTTTCCTGGACTTCAAAAAAAATCTAAAGATGGGCCTTAGTCCAGTTGGCACCATGTACTCTGCCTGTGCACTTGTTCGGAATGCTCACACTTGTTTGTACAGTTCTATGTCCAGCTCCTTTTTTGACTTAGAGCCACCAACCATCCAACAGTACTTTCAATTGTAATTTTTTAGACTCACGGTGATACTTTGAAATCAAACAGGTGATGGTCGTCAACAATTTTGAGAAATGACCCTACCAAACTCAGCTTGGTTGGACATTGTTTATTAATTTCAACCTCAGTAAAATATGCTAAAATTGATAAATAAATAGTATCACGCCACCTTAAAGAGTGAAAAATAGAAAAATACTCTTGAAACTGCAGTGAATAAAAGATCTTGTGTTCAATGCATGACTTTGTAAACTCCCCGTTTAAATCTGTACTTCCCAGTATTTCAAAATCTGTATTTGTTTGAAGGGATTTTTTGTGAATGCAAACTGGCAGAGACACTTATGCACCAGTCAAAGTAAACCCCGAACCCCCCCCCCCCCCCCCCTCCTCCACCCTGGGATAATGGTAGGGATTAATTTTAGTAGCTGGAAAAAAAAATGACAAATACCCCACCATGTGGGGCAGGAAATACCAGAATCCGAAGATGTTTCTGATGAGTTTGTAACTGAATAATTCACAAGATGGTAGAATTAGATTTTAAATTAAATTTTAAGAAATATATCACTTTCAGAGATTCCAGCCCAGTCATCTAAAAAAGGCAGTTTTAGGCCCAGCAAAGCCATGCCCATGATCGTCGCAGGCACCAGCCTCTCTGGCGGTCTGGGGGCATGCTGCCCCAGGATAAAATTTAAGATATGTGCAGGAGACTGGAAATATTCTCCACAAACGGGAGGTTCTTGGCCAAAACGGGAGGGTTGGAATCTCCACATTTTATTTTAAGTACAATGTTATTCATGACATTCCATAAGTTACATCAGCAACATTCAGAAAGGTTGTCTTTATAGAGTAGCGAAACAAAAAGTCATTAAAGCGTTTGCCTTCTTAAGTCCATGTCCTAAATCAATGTATTGATTTGAAAAACAATAAAATGGACTCCACAAATACCTGTGAACACTTGTGTCCATTCCAATGTGCTGAAATGTACCCAGGAGTTCTTGCGGGAACAATCGCCAACAAATACCCTACTAATGCCCCACATTCTTCAGTAAAAGTGTGACAAAATGCACAAATCCCTCACATACTAATGATAAAGCCCCACTAAAGCCCCACATATCCCAGGGTGAGGGGGGGGGGGGGGGGGGGCGGTCAGGGGTTACTTTCACTAACTGGTAAATTACCCCAAGACCTGTAGTATGTCATCATTATGCCTATTCTTGCTATAAAAAGCCAGCTCTGATCTGCAATGATCACTTTAAACATGTACCGATGTGTATACGTGGGAAATACAGATGTAAATTGGCAACAGTTGTGTAACTCTGTAGCTACTGGAAGGCCATATTTCGTACAGTTTTTAGCATTTCAGACAATGTGCTCATCATGGCCATATTCATGGCTTGTTGTTGCTGCTGCTGCTGCAAATGCATCTGCTGCATTTGCTGTTGCTGCTGCAACAATGCGCCATGAAACTGTTCCTGCTGCTTGAGCTCATTTTCCTTGATCTCCATCTCTCGTTTCTTCTCCTCTCTGCGGTTAGTTATACTTTGCTCCATTACCTCAACCAGGCTTCTCCGAGACTTTCTTCTGGAGGGCCCTGCCTCTTCTTTATCACTATCGGCCTCTTCCATCTTCTTTTCCTTCTTCACACTCAACCTCTCCGTGGCTTTTCTCCTCATTTCTTCTGCTACTGCTTCTCATCATCCACTTTCTCTTCCCTCTCTTCTCCCAGTCAAGTATCAGCTCATGGTAAATCTGTCAATAGCTGCTGATTCTCATATACCC
>JAHPZR010013418.1:0-31412 GCA_019787425.1 Platygyra sinensis
CGTGAAACACAACTTAAAGGGGCACTGTCACGGTATTTTAGCGTCATTTTACAATGCCGAAATATGTTCCTGCATCAATGGGAACACAAAAATAATGATGCAGTTTTGTTGCCTAGGACTTTATCACTACACCGAAACCATTTATTGTCGCCTAGCACTTAGCCTGGCAAGGATGGAAATGGATTGAAATTTGAAAAAACTTGCCAGTTTTTTCAAATTCTAGAGCCAGTCCTTGAAAACATTGCCAGAAATTCATTATGGTTTGCTCTCTGAGCCACCATTCGTTTGATATGTTTCTTTTAGTCCATTTGAGCATTTTGGGAACGACTAGAGGTACCAGGTAAAGATTTCAGCAACGAATGAAGCTGAAAACTGAAAAACTCCCGTGACAGTGTTCCTTTAAGGTGTGTCATGGGAACACACCAAGGTGTGTTCGGGGAACACATAAAAAGGTGTGTATTTATACACAACTCTATGTGTGTTGTTTTGACGACAAAAAAAGGTGTGTTGCAGTAACACACCTTATTTAAGAGTGTATAACCTTTTCAACAAGTTGTTGTTGAAAAGTGCTTACCACTGTTAAATTTATGTGAGAAATTGTTATGAGAAAATTCGCCGGTTTATAGTCACTTGTTCATTATTTGGGCGGAAAATTATAGAGAACCAACAGTAGCGTCATTTCAGTTGACGACCAGGAATTTCAATATATCCTACTTTGTGCATTACCGAGTTCTTTGTGCACTTGACCTGCAAGTGCAAATCCATTGATTACATCGACTGATCAGTATTGATGTGTGCAGAATAAACTACTGTTGGACCAAGTTATGTCTCTTCCTTGGGGACCATATTGAAGACCATTGAAGTAGATCCTCACGTACCAGGAAATCGTGACGAATTTGTGTGCTATTCCCCGCGCAGGCAAGCAGTGCCCTCCAGAATTAGAATCCACCATTTCTCTCAGTTCAAGTGTGCGCCCAGTCAGAAATTTCCAGTGTTTGCAGTAAAAACCTGTCGTCACAAAATTCAAAACTGACTGATTTGAGCGTTTAAACCTTAGAATTATTTGGTCATTTTTTTCCGAGTGGTGCAAATAATGTTGCTGAGGAATTTCATATGCACGAAAATCTTAATATATTTCCTTAACGTGAAAGCTCAGTAACTTTAACACACGACTCTATATATAGCAGCTGACCACTCTGTACACGCGAGATTATTTTAAAAGTATTAAAAAGAGCAAAGTATTGATTGAATGATCCCATATCTTTCGTGTTGAGGTTAAAATCAAATCGAACCAAATATTTTGTTGGTTTTATTGTTGTTCATTTGTTACTGTTTTAACACCTGAATGAGTGTACTGGTATATGATTAGACCATTGTACAACAAGAAAACACCTTTTCCCCCTGAGTTTGTGTTCATCCACGCTATGCCGATTTACCATTTATGAAAAACTGACAGTGGTTTGTTTTCAGGAAAGAGTCCATAGGACCATTCCTGGTTTGTATCATTGGTGACAAGTATGGCTACAGACCAATTCCTGTCAAGATTCACAAGGAAATCTTTGAAATGCTTCTGGGGAGCGTCAAAAGTCACAGTGGCAGTAAAAATGCCTCCGAGTTGTTAGAAAAATGGTACAAACTTGATGAAAACAGCGTACCTGCAGCATACGTCTTGCTTCCGGTTTCAGCATTCTTTCCCCACGCGTATAAGAACGCTGCTTACTCGGACGAAACGACGGCGAAGCAAGAAAGACAACAATGGTCGCAAACTCTGGAAGCTATGAGGGCGGCGTTGAAAAAAGCGGCAAGCCAGATCGATTTTACCGCCTTTCCTACCTGCAACATGACAGAGGAGGATTTTGCGATATCAGTGACAGAAGAGGAAATCACAACTGGAATTAAAGGCCAGGACATAGACCCAAATTACATGTTTTTGTTTCTTCGGTCCCTGAAAGGGTTAGAAGAAGCTGATCCAAACAACAACGGTTTTGTAAAGCGTTTTATGGACGTTGACGAGCGTGGACGTAAATCTCAGATTGCAAATGGAGATGATGCGAAACTCTTGCTGGACAAGCTTAAAGATCACTGCCAAAGTTTTATACCAGACAATAACATCTGTAGGTGAGATAACCGATAACCTGTGCATGCACATGTAATAAAATGTGTCGTATCGTTTAATGACGTCACGATTCCCGCCTTATGCTTTTGTTATATTTAGTCTCTATATAATAAAAAGAACATTACACGTTGGCTCGAAGATATGAATTTTATGTTCTCGTGGCAAGAACAATACCTATTGTTCTTGCCACTCGAACATAAAATTCATATCTTCTCGCCACCGTGTAATATCCTCTATATATGTCATATATTTCGTTACAGATCAGCAGTATCCGCGCCAACTGAAAAGGTTTCTTTTAGTGGCTATAGTGAAATAACAACTTTTATTATTCAAATTTCATACACTGTACGAATTCCGACTTTCTGATTGGTTGATTTGTGCCACGTGACACTGGGTTATGACGAAACAACCGCCTTGACGTCATTATCGTGGTGTAATAGCCGTGGTCAAGAGACTATCAGGTGCTCACCCTGATAGTCTCTTGCCGTGGTGTAAATTCAATACACCACTGTCATTACACCATGGCTTCGGCTGACTCAAAGTTTGACGAATTTTGTTTGCAGTTAATGAGTGCAGTTAACGCACTCATTGCTCGTGAATTATCGGGATTTACCGGCACTCGTTCACTAACAATGAACTCGAAATTTTTAATACCGCACTCGGCGGCCTCGTGCGGTATTGAAATTTCTCGTTCATTGTTAGTGAACTCGTGCAGGTAAATCCCGATAACTCACGCGCTGAGTGCGTTAACCTGTAATTATTAAACACTGAATCATTGGATAATGCAATTCGAGAGTTTTCATTGGCTAAGCCATCATGGTATACGAGCCATTATACCGTGATCTACAAAAATGGCAAGCGTATGCGTGATATTTTGGGCCTTTTTGTTTTTATTGTAGTTTAGTTTTCTATATTTTATATATTTTGGGGCATCTTTAATAAAACAATTATTCCACCCGCGCTTGTTGGACATGAGTTGGCTATCTATCATCTCATATCCAACGCGCGCTCATGGAGTAATAATGGATAAGTGCAATGATGATGCAAATGAATTGAATTGAATTGAACTGATTTAAAGGAGCTCAGTCACGGCATCTTGAGTTATTTTGAACATCGATAAAATAACCGTTAAATTGAAGGAAACGTAAAAATAACACTTTTTAAAGATAGAAAAACATCAAAGAGATAATAACAAACCATAAAGGAACAAGGATGGTTAAGGATGGAGAAGATTGTTACGGATTGCAAACAACGAATTTGAAAAGTTTAGCTAAGCTTTTCAAACGTGACTGAGCCCCTTTAACAAACTCTGGTCAACATTAAAATATGTCACTTGATGTAGATGTGTTAATCGAAGACTCTGTGCCCGTATATTATGTTCTCTCGGTTTATAGAGTGGTAAAAGAGCTCTTCAGTAGTAAGTTGGTTTACGGTTCACGCAATCTTGATTTGATTCCAGCTTTCATAACACGGGAATTTATGTAAAGCGTATATGTTATGTGCTACGCAAAGTTTCAGCCGGTGAAGGAATCTTCGAATAGGGCTCGTCAAAAACGTTTCACCAAATTTTCGTGATGAGCGATCATGAAAGCATTTTGTCTTTGGAAACGAAATCTGTTAGTCACTACCCTGCGAGACAGAGGTTCCTTACTCTTTCTTCTCGGTGAGAGAGAGACGAGAGGAACCTCTGCTCGCAACCGCACGATTCTTTGATCTCGCCGCCATCCACGGCCAGGGACGAATAAAATAAAAAACCAACTTTTAACAAGTTTAAAACGGGTTTTTGAATTTGCGCATGGCAGACGTGCGTTAAGGTCGCTCCCTAGAGTTTTACTGAGACTCAATAGCGCGCGCTACCATTACCTGCCAAACGTCACTATTAATCGCGCGTTCAAAAATAACGCAAGTAACCCTATGCAGAAACGAAATCACTTCAGCGCTTGAAAGGCGTTAAATCACTTCGGTATAAGTAGCAATAGTTTCAAACTCCGTTCAAACATGTGTTTAAGGCTAGGGCCAAAAAAATATGACAAAAAAGCTCTATAGGTAACCGCTAAAAGAGCTCTAATTTACTCTTGCTTTCTCGCACGCGATACATGGCGTCACGTGAGCGCGCGCCAAAATTAATACCCACGCGCGATACCACGCGTGTTTTTCTGATTTTTGTGACGTCACGTGAGAAAATAAATGCTAAGTTTCTCGCGTTTCCTTCGGTGAATTTTTTTTAAATTTGGCTCAGTTGTAACCACATACAATTCCTATAAAATACCCTATTTATGGTAAAATCTGTCAGAGCTAATCTCATATATTTAGAATAGTGAGAAATAACAGAATATTGGAAAAACCGTCTGAACAACCTTGACTTTTTACCAGTTCAAATGTCAGGCAATATCATTTCCATGATGTGGCGAAATATGAAAAAATTTCACCGAAGGAAAGTCTAAATATTAAGGAGTTTAGGTCAAAATGAGGAAAATATCTGCCTGTCATTAGATGAGATGTTACCATGGTAACAGCCTTAATCTAAAAATTGACAACCAGAACATAAGCCTTATTGTAACAGTACCCATACTGGTAAATTTCTAAGGGGAAAACTTTAAGAGAAATTAGCTACGCTTCCTTTCATAACTCGCGCTCTATCGGGAGGATGTTTCGTATTAACTCTAGGGAGCCACCTTAAGGTGGCTCCCTAGAGTTATAACGAAACACCCTCCCTAAAGAGCGCGAGTTAGGAAAGGAAACGTAGTTAATTTCTCTTTAAGTTTTCCCCTTAGAGATTTACCAGTATGGGTACTGTTAAAATAAGGCTTATGTTTTGGTTGTCAATTTTTGGATTAAAGCCGTTACCATGGTAACATCTCATCTAATGACAGGCAGATATATTCCTCATTTTGACCTAAACTCCTTAATATTTATACTTTCCTTCGGTGAATTTTTTTCATATTTCGCCACATCATGGAAATGATATTGCCTGACATTTTGAACTGGTAAAAAGTCAAGGTTGTTCAGACGGTTTTTCCAATATTCTGTAATTTCTCATTATTCTAAATATATGAGATTAGCTCTGACAGATTTTAACAAAAACAGCGTATTTTATAGGAATTGTATGTGGTTACAACTGAGCCCAATTTTAAAAAAATTCACCGAAAGAAACGCGAGAAACTTACATTTATTTTCTCACGTGACGTCACAAAAATCAGAAAAACACGCGTGGTATCGCGCGTGGGTGTTCATTTTTGCGCGCGCTCATGTGACGCCAAGTATCGCGTGCGAAAAAGCAAGAGTAAATTAGAGCTCTTTTAGCGGTTATTTATAGAGCTTTTTTGTCATATTTTTTTGGCCCTAGCCTTAAAAACATGTTTGAACGGAGTTTGAAACTATTGTTACTTATACCGAAGTGATTTAACGCCTTTCAAGTGCTGAAGTGATTTCGTTTCTGCTTAGGGTTACTTGCGTCATTTTTGAACGCGCGATGAATACTGACGTTTGGCAGGCAATGGTAGCGCGCGCTATTGAGTCTCAGTAAAACTCTAGGGAGCCTCCTTAAGGTCATTCCACTGAAATAGAACCTAAACTGAGATTTTTCTCAAACTTTGCCAATTGATTGTTTATATTATAGGAACTTAAATTTGGAAATAAAAATGAGGGGTCCCCATGTTCGTTTAGGAGCAACAGAACCTCGTTTATACCATATAAATCCTTATAAAAGTACCACGATTGCTTGCTATATTCACGTTTCCGACGATTGTTTTTTTCTCAAAACTGAGAATTGGCCCATATTTATTTTACATAGAGAAATTTACTATTCAATTCAAAACGACAGAAAAAAATGATAGGTCACCGTAGTCGTTTTCGAGAAAATGACGATTTACCTCTTCGGCGAGGTCCAGTCGTAAAGAAAAAGCCGCCATTTTCTAATGCGCGCGCGCTAATCACGCGTAAAACTATGCGCAGTAGGGATGCGCAATGCAATACTGGGGAATGACCTTAAAACGCTGGTTGAAAACGTTTACTCGGACTTGAAAGTGCACGCGCTGCATTATGCAAATGAGCTACTTGTACGCGTCAGACTTTCCTTTCAAAAACTCTCGCAAACTCGTTTGAAACTGCTGTTTGCTGTTAAATTTACGTTGCAAATGAAACAGCATTTGGAAACTTTCAGTCTATAGGCTTTTGTTGGAGTTTTAGGCGACACATTCGCCGAAGAAACAGGAATTGCCGACATACTGAAGATTTTTTGCTCCGAAGTTGTCGCAAGCTGTTCCCGCGAAATAAGAGGAAGTGGCGTTTAGTTTCAAGGACAGGAAGTGGCGTTTCGCGTGACAGATGCTGACGTAGTTCGCGCATGCACGATAGGAAATCGTGCAGTTGCGAGCAGAGGTTCCTCTCGTCTCTCACCGAGAAGAGTAAGGAACCTCTGTCTCGCAGGGTAGTTAGTCACCTGCCATGCTATTCTTAATCATATTCAAAGAACTTCTCTGCAGTTTGATTGGTGTGATTTGAACATTTACGTGCATTGCAAAAACCAACACCAAAATCAATCAAAACAAAAAACAAAAACAAAAACAAAACGAAAGAGGTGATTATTCTTAAACACTCGAATGGTTGCCCCATATTCTTTCTAAAACACGTAAAATACGTACTCCGGATAATTTTTAATTAGGAACTCATTCGTAAGATACGTTCTGATAAAACGCTTTTCAATTACAAGCAGCATACTGAACAGCACCATGTGGTATAGACATCAGCTAGACTAACACTTTGGATGAACAGAATGCATATCAACAAACAACGTCTCATTTTCCAGCGATGTGAAATCTACACTGGAGCGTAGACGTTCGGGGTATAACACGTTGTTTTGATTTCCAGGTACAGCCTTGAATTTCACGTCACTGAGAACGGTCATATCGATATTAAACAGAACAAAGAGGACATAAAGACATTCTGCGACAACTTTTGCCAGTTAATGGTGGATAGCATTCAAGAAGGTTAGATACATCTCTTACTAACGGATTAACAGATCCGTACTGTAAGTTACGGACCGAGTTTTTTCTCCTTAGATTTATGGCCCAAACGCGAAGCGCGCGGACCATAAATTGAAGGGGAAGAAACGAGGATCCGTGAATATATGTTATTGGCCGGCTGGGAGGTCTGTATAGGGAAAAACTGTGACCGAGGTCAATAACGTGTTTATCTTTTTTTTTACTTGCGGTAAATTGGCTTTCAAGTGGGTTTGTTTACGCAACTTTGCCATTGAATTGGCTTACGCGCAGTTTACAAACCATTCGCAAAAAATCTAACGAACGAACAAGCGAGAAACTCAGATGCTAGACACTGCCGTAGCTAGTAACAGGCCAACCGAGGCACTTGCCTCGGTCATTTCTTTGGCCGGCTTTTGTTGTTTATAGTCCTCATAAAACTAATACCTAGGTAGGAAGAGAACTCAACCATGGACTGATTGCCTCAGTCATAAGTTATTCATAGACATTGCCTCAGTCAAAATCTTTTTCTGGCTACGGCCCTGCTAGACAACGAAAGTTGTAGTAAAGAACAGATTTATTTCGAACTAATTTTTGTTAGTTGCATTAAAGTCACCAGTTAAGTTCTCTAAAAGTGTTTTCTCGGTGTGAAATTTCGTAAAAAGTTTGAAGTTGTGCTACAAAAGCAATTTCTGTCAATCGTTTTAAATCACTGGAAATCAGACTTTTCTACCGTAAATTGAGTGGCATTCACTGTGAGGAAATTTGTCAAGTGTACTCCACAGAAATTTTCTCAAATGCAGCAACGATCACAGAGGTAAATTCGACTGAGATTGATTCAGTTTGACTTAAAATTGTACAGAAAGAGACACAGACATGATTACGAGCCATTACAGCGCCGAGCTGCAAACAGCCAAACAAACTTTAAAATTCCCAACTTCAAAATATACTTACGGTGACTTTCCTTGCCATCTAAAGCTGAATAGAAATAAACTTGCGTCGATTAATCGTCGATGGAAGTGTAAAAACGGCGAAAGATTGACGATAACCGCTAATTCGTTCGAGAAAATAGACCAACTCGACGGATTCCGCCCGCTATAGCGGTACGTATGAGGAAATTCCGCTCGCTCCAATCAGATTGCAGGATTTGTTGAATTCCTCCCGCTCACGAGCCGAAAAAAAGATAACTTTCAATGCGGACCGAGAAGACGGGGTTAGTATAAGATATTTATACCATCTCTACTGTGTGTCTGACGGGTTCAGGACGATTTCTATTCAAGCGGAAGGGCTTCAAATTTCGGACGCACGTCAAAAGCAAAACGGATCAATTTGAAATCGCTGTTGAGTCGTGAGCACGTTTCAATACTGACACAATTTAATGTAAAGGGAAATTTTTGAAAATTTACTTGCCATAAGAGTTATGAACACTTGGCGATAAATCACGAAACATTTTGGAAATAAAAACAGCTTTGACTTTTAGCGGACCGTATAGAAGGGTACGGACCGCTAAATTGACCAATCACTGTGCGCGTAGTAACGGAGAGGTATGATAAAGTTACTTCTTTATGACTTTATATAGTGAACATAAACAATGATTAGCTCTAAATACTAAAACGTATCCAAAACCAGACTATTGACTCCATTGAATCTTCTATTAATCATTTTGATAAGCCACAACTGTAAAGAGCAAGGTCACACATGAATGACCTGATACTCTTTGAGAGGACACTGAATTGAACGACTGAACAACAGAGACAATGCCTCTAGCCCAGAAACAATAGCGGCTGCGACACCATTCATGACGAAAAGCAAAAGAATTATAAGCTTATGAGCTACTACACTTCTTCATCACTATCAAGCAGCACTGTTAAATCTGTTTTGTTTTACCTTACAGCTGTGGCCAAGAATCGGGTAATTAGTGACCCACTGTATCTTGAAGTTCTTCATCACGCAACAATGGCAGAGAAAAGGACGGAGGCATTCGTTGGCAGGGCCCATCTTTTGCGAAAGGTACAACTACTACTGAACTACTATCCTCTCTTAATTGGGCCTGAAGAACTAGAGCTGATTCGCACAGATGTATGCATCTTGTTAAATCAGCCAATCTTATAATTTCGTAATTTCCTGACAGTTGACATGCTTCTATGATTTACCTCTTCAGATGGAAGCATACTTAAAACTGAAGAACGGTGAAAAGGTTGGTGGACACATATAATTAAAATCCTTCTTTTGGTCGACAACTGACACTTAAGGATGCCGATGACGCCTTACCATTTGGTACCTCTTTTTTGGCCATAAACAATGTGTACACCAAGCGTTTAGAGCTAAGCTGTTGAAAGTGTATTTCGTCTTGATAATGCTTTTTAATTATCGATTCCTCAGGCGGTTCAAGTTACCACGATAATCTAAGTGTGGGAAGTGCAAGTGGGTCTAATTACTGGTCACGCCTGTATTTGATGCAGTTCTAAGTTGAGGTTATCTTTTTAAACAACCTGACTTTGCATGCTGCATGGTTCAACGTTTTTTAACTACTCGTCTTCACTTAGTCTATTGACTGTTTCTTCTGTTCTTGAAGCATCATTATTACTCAGTGACTATTTAGTTATCTATTTATTTTATTTATTTATTTATTTATTAGCCATTCATTGTTCATGGTGTATCTGGATGTGGAAAAACCTCCCTTTTGGCAAAGGTTTTCACTACGTCCATTGATAACTCGGGTGAAGTCGACACTGGAAGGTAATGGTCTTATTCTATAATGAAAGAATGAAAATCATAGATACTTTTTTATTTAAACAATATGTATTACAACACTTCCTCTAGGAGCAGAAAGGACTCTTACTTGGACTATAGAGAACTTCAATGAACTGATTATGGATTACATGGCCGTAACCAGTCTGATGGTTGTCTGAGGCAATGTCCATGGAAAAAAAAAAACGTATCTGAGTGATGCAAAGTCCATGGTCAAGACGTTCTCTTAGTCGTTTAGGGTGTTTATGATGACTGTAAGCCACCAAAAAAACACGGAAAAAAATGACCGAGGCAAGCGCCTCAGTTTGCCTATGGCCTTGGATGAAAAAGGCATTACAAAAATGCCGGAGCATTTTTCATCTATAGACCTGCAGGTCTTTTGGGCATTCAGTTCTCGTACATGATCCATTAGCCAACAAAATCTGTTCTATTTCTAACTTAGTGTGTTCTTGTAAAGGGTTCGTTTATAATTAACTATGTGGTAAAAATTTCCTTTGTAGACCATTTCATTTCATAAGATTCATTGGAACTTCGCCTTTCTCGTCCAATGTGAGGTCGATGTTGAGGAATCTTTGTCAGCAGGTAACGATAGATAGCTACAAAAACTTCCAGTATGTAACTTCGCAGGCCATAAAACTGCTACCTTTGCATACTTGAGATAAAGCGGCTTTGTCATCTTTCTCTTATTGTAACTCCTCTTGCATTCTTGTTCTTTTGCATTATTCCAGATTTGTCTCGCTCAGAATGATTCATCAGTTGTCATTACAGATAATTATGAGCGTCTGGTAGCAACATTTAGGTCGCTTCTCCAAAGAGCCACAGCGGAAAATCCAATCGGTAACCAATCTTTTCACTTATATTTAATAAAAACATTTATTGACATATTTCTTGAAGGCACCTTGAGAGTCCTGTTGAGCCAGTAGTAACACAGTACCAACTTCTACTGACAAGGAAGAGTTTTAATTTTTTTCACAGTTCTCTTCCTGGATTCTTTGGACCAACTGTCTGACCAGGACGATGGTCGTTCTCTGAGATGGTTGCCGACAAGTCTGCCAAAAATGTTCACATTGTCGTGAGCACCTTGCCTAACACAGGAGGATGCCTTGCTGTTCTGAAAACTAAATTGAAACCAGAGAGCAATACTGACTTTTATCTTGAGGTACATTCTGTTCCACCTTTTTCCTTCGTCGATCTTCCAAGTTTACTTAGCCAAAAGTACGAACAAGTAGTAAAAAAGAGGACGAAAACATGGTCTGCACGAGCAGTTTTTTCGTATGCGATAACTTTTTGTCACATAAAAGCCAGCAAGCCAGACCAATTGACCAATTTTCCTCGTCTACACAAGCAAATAAACATTGCCACATAAAAATTACCCTGTAGAGCAGGGCTAAGTTTTCCTTTCTTATTTTAAACAAAGTGACCGGTTATTGATGAAATTTGCATGCTAAAGTGTAGAAACATTCAAATCATTACGATAAAACTTAATAGATCTGCACCACACTTGTCATCACGTGCAACTTCTCAACGTCTTATGTAAGTTCCGATGATTTATTTTATTATTTCATTAGATGTATTAGCTTCACACATACCCTAACACTTAACGATAACTCTTGCAATGTCGAATGTCATGGTTTATGTACTACTTTCAACAGGTGTCGTCCCTAGAATCCAGTGATGCCGAAAGCATTCTAGACACAAGACTGGAAAACGAGAAAAGGTACAAGTGTCGGCTGATTTATTATCAGCCAAATCCGACTCAAGTAAACTCAGACGCTCTTTTATACTAGCAGTGTGTTTCTTCCGAACCCGCCTTGCAATAGTTATATCCAATGTCTGCCTTAGTTAGACCGTTTGAAAGATTATGCTTACAATTTGCCGTGTCCATCATAGTTAAAACTATTTCTTGCCAACCTATCAGGATTTTTTCAAGCGCCATCAGTAGTTTTCACATATAAGGCTTAACTATCTGTAGGAGGGTCGACCACCAGGATCATCCCATATGCTTCATCTTAATTCCATTTTCTTTTTCAAATTAATTTAATTTTGGCAGGAGACTCACAGGAGAGCAAAGAATGCAAGTATTGGAAACCTGCTCCAAGCCAACAGCTCTGTACATGAAGTTAGCCTGCGATACAGCAATTCGTTGGAAATCATTCTCTGAGAACACACAGATAGAACTAAGACCCACAGCTACCGAGCTAATCATACAGCTCTTTGAGCGGTACGTGAATCCGGCTTCCTTCTTGTGTTATTACAAAGAATTTGATGTGACCTACATTGTATGCCTGTTCCTTTGTTTCTTCGGATTGGGGTTTATAACTTTTCATTGTGTCATTACAGAAAAGTTGATGTGAGCTCCTTCTATGTTGCAATTGCTCTAGAATGGGCATTTGTAAGGAAACAAAATTCTCTACTCTCACCCTACTCCTCTTGTCCCTTGCAGACATAAGTAAAGTTTAGATAGAAACATCTTCCTCATACTGTCGATTTCCTAAGTTAAACCGATGAAAAAAAATTGTTATCGCGTCATCGTTTTGGATTGATTTGATTTGATTTTTTTTATTTGACTATGATTTCAGCTTAGTAAACGAACATGGCGAACAATTTGTTCGTCGAGCCCTGGGTTACATTACAGCATCCAAAACAGGTCTAACAAAGTCAGAACTGGAGGACATCTTATCATGTGATGATATCGTGCTCGCTGGAGAAGTCTTTAAATACCACGTGCCCCCAATCAGAAGGCTACCCCCGTTACTGTGGACACGACTCAGGAACGACCTAGGTATCGAATCTTATTTGCCTTGGTAATTGAAATAGAACCCTGAAAGGCTAAATATCAGCACAAGTAAGAGGAAAAACTGTCTTTCAGTACCAGAGGTTTCACATTTTTATTATCCATCGTAGGTAGTTACTTAGTCAAAGTAGCAGCAGACGATCACGTGGTGTACAAGTGGTATCACAGATTGTTCCTGGAGGCTGCAAGAAGTTACTTTCTGAGTGATAAGCCTTTTACAGACTCACTCCACAGAGATCTGGCAAACTACTTCAATGGCAGGTAAATAATAAAGTATGACAAGCTGGTCAAAGGTCTTTTACCTCTAACAGGCCATATCAGTGCTCTCGGTAGTGGACTGGAACTAACTTGCAATTGAGGCTCGAAGGGGGAATATCATTAAAAGCAAATAACTTTCATTTGCATTTGAAAAGAATCCCCTCATTAACCTCCATTGCAAGCTAGTTCCAGTCCAATATGTAATATATCAAACACGAGAGACAGTGTTTCATCGAGATATTCAAACACCGAGAAGAGAGTTGAAAATACAACGCACAGAGGAGTATTGCCAGAACTTAGAAAAATCGACTTTTCTTTTCTTTCTTCAATATCTAAGTCTCATTTTTAATTCTGAGTTGAAATAACAAACCACAGAAGTAATTTGGCAACAAATTACATTTGCAAGAAGTCCTATACTTTTTCTTCTTGAAGGTGGGCTCGCGAAGCAAAGCCGTACACAGATAAGCAAGGTAACATAAGAAGTGCCCACAGAATGGTGGAAGATCAACCGCTGATACTAAGCACTGACGTCGAGGAAAAAATGGATTTGGAAGATGAAGAGGCTGGACCGAGATATAACCTGCGTAAATTAAAGCGAACTTCCTTACCATTTAATACGATCTGAGATGTGGAATGAATTTGTGGAGGTTCGAATAAATATATATATTTCATATTATTAAAAACTGGATCATTGGATAATGCAATTCGAGAGTTTTCATTGGCTTAGCCATCATGGTATATGAGCCATTATACCATGTTCTACAAAAATGGCGAGCGTATGCGTGATTTTTTGGGCCTATTTGTTTTTATTGCAGTCTAGTTTTCTATATTTTGGGGGCGTTTTTAATAAAACAATTATTCCATTCGCGCTTGTTGGATATGAGATGATTATAGCCAACTCGGCGCTACGCGCCTCGTTGGCTATCTATCATCTCATATCCAACGCGCGCTCATGGAATAATTGTTAAATAACCCTATTGACTAGGTAATTATATAATGCACCGTAGTGAAATGTAACAAACAAAACAAACAAACAAAACTATTTTCAAAAGAAAGATGATCAACTGATGCGTTTGACTTGCACTGATGAGAATGAGTCTGTAGGGGAACACATTTTCATGTCAATGGTTTTGCAACGAAACTTGTCTAAACACAGAGGCAAAAGGCAGCTGGTGTAATCTTCATGTGTTTTTTAATGTGCTTTTTCTCACATATGTTCTAGATAGTATGTCAGATTCCGTGGCTCATGGCAAAGTGTAAAGCTGGCAAAGCTTTTGAACTCACCCTAGAACTCTCCGAGGTACGTTAATTACAAATAAAAAAAATAATAATAATAATAAAAAACTCATGTAATAACCAAGTGGTTTACTGAAGAACCTGCTGTCAGAAATGTGCCACGTTGACGTCCAAAGATATACAGAATAATAGTAAGAACCTGTTTAACCAAACAAGATCAAGCAGGTTCTTTTTTTTTTGGTTACACTTTACATATTGAACTCTTGCTTTAGAGGCAACACTACATCATGTATACATTTTGTAATTAGGCTTATCATATTACAGTCGTCAGTAAATACTGTATCTTAAGAATATGACCCAAGTTTTCTTGTTTGTTTTCTGGTACAGAATTACCAACTATATCTCCTTCATAGAAACTAAGAACCTATTTAGAATAAACTGCCAAAAAAGTACTCCAAAACACAAGAGCTCACTTTGTCGGACTTCAAAAAAGGTTGGTTCTTACACGCGGGATTTTCGTACTGTAATGTAAGAAGGGGGTGTTGTCAAATAGGAAAACACCATTTATAATTGTAAGAAACACACATGTAGTTTACTTTGAAGATTTTAAAAGGTCGCATATCTCAAAGGAGATGGCTCGAGAAGGAGATGATTAGAAGTAATAAGTATCAAAATCACATGTTTCTTTTTAGGCCTCGCTGAAATGCGCCAAAGACAAATCAGCTATCATCGAAGATGTGTACAGCTGTATTCGAGCCAATGCTCAGCAGCTGAGTCGGTTTCCTGAGATGGTGCCCCAACTGTGTCTTAATGAACCGGAAATTTCATACTGTACAACTATGGCACAGGTGAGCTGATTCTATTTCAAAGAGTATTTCAGTCTTATTTGTTGGGCTTTGGAAGTATGAAAAACGAGTTTCTTTAAATTTTTTGTAGAAAAATTTTAATAGATCTAATATTAGGGGCAAAGTTTCGGTATGCCCCAAACTACACAGGGTTATTGTTCAGGAACACTGCCGAAGATGCCTCATCCTTCTTTATCTGTTCAAGGGAAACGTTCATTATGTCACTAAACTGTGACGCCCGTACGACCTTCTTTAATGGTGCCGCAGTGTGCAAACTCCATCATTTGCAGAATTTGAGTAACATTACAAATGATGAGCCCTCTGTGTATACTATGTGTTTCTGATCACATAGTGTATACACACTCTTCAGCGTGAACTGTCCAGCAAATGGGTAACAAAGTTGACGGACGAAGAAAATCATGAAGATAAACCGACTTGATGCCCACCGAGTTCACGCCAACAAACAATCAAAGAAATGTGTAGGGCAATATGTAGCCGGGAAAATTTCTCATACTGTGCACCGAAAAATTCAAGCTATTAGCATATTTTTATCTTTAGTATCAACAGAAAGTGGTCAGTAACATTCCACATTGGTTTCTTTTATGTTTTACATCGTTTTCATTCTATTTTGCATCTCTTGGCCAGTCCTCTGCAAATAAATCTTAGCTTAGTTATGATTGGTAAAAGGTCGTGACAATTTTCTTCTTTTGTTTTTGTACAATAGAGATATTTGAAGTCTACCAACAACTTTACAGGTAGAAAACGCAAAAGTTAACTCTCCGAGTTTGCTTTCAGTACCATATACCATAGGGTTCTCAGGCCTAAGGGAACTTGAGGGAACTTGATGATGCTTGATGGTGAACTAATTAAATGACTTTTACCTGGTTTGAAGGTAACAAGATCACTCTATGGCGAGACTTGACCAAGCTTGAATCTCGAAAGATTAATGTAGCATCCTTTAAGCACCCGGCAGCGGTCCGAAAATGTGTGTTTTCCAAAGGATGCAAATATCTGGCCACTTATGCCACAGATGGAGTTTTACGTGTTTTCATGGTAAGTTTTATGGATGTCGAATCCCCCATCTAGAACAATGCCATCCGGAAAGGAAGGATTGAGGTGTTCACGGTGTACTTTAGGTAAGGTACTTGACTCTCACGGATGCTATTTGACTTGGTTTAGGTTGCTAGTGGTTACACCGTGATGACAAAGCATTGTGACTGTCGCGTGATATCTTTTCCGGCAAGCATCGACCAATGTCATTGGGTTGCAGTCGCAGGTACAAAGTCCATTGTCCGTTACGGCTTGGGTTCTGGCGGCAAATACGAAGGTAGGGTTTTCGATCATAACACACTGACCAGGCAGACTACCAGTGTACTTATATGGTCATACCAGCCTTTGTCAAATATCACGTAAACTCTTAACCAGAAGAATCACAGTCACGGTCTTTTGGGTTATTGAGGCCGCGTACAAAATTACGTTTAAATTGAAGGGCACCTGAAAATGATATTTTACCAAGATTGAGACTCACCAGGGAGATAACATTAAACCATAAAGGAACAGGATGGTTAAGGAGAAGATTAACACAGATTACAACTCCGACGAAGATGGAACATTCAGGCTTACTCAAAATGTGCACTAGCCATCCTTAAAAGAAGGAACTTGTCAAGAGACTATACCATATTTTTGCCATTAGCGACAGACAGGATTTCTTTAACTAGCGAATTGGATGCTCTTGTTTACTGTTGTCAATTTTGTAGGTACCTCGCTGCAAGAGATAAAAGTTGATTGCGATATAGACGATAGAGCAAGCATTGCAATAACTAAGAAAGGCAAGGTTTGGGAGGTAAGTCAGTGAAATCAAGGGAAAGAGATCCCAACATTTGACTTTGTTGGGAAAATCTCGCGCAATTATGTGGACTCACAATAGTAATTTGTACAAGGTGATGTTTTATATTGCAGATTTTTCTGGCGACGTCGCATGGCAAGCTTCGCTCATACAGTACTTCAGCAGCCTCTCATGGACAGCCGGTCCTGAAAGAAGAACTTCCGGTACGTGAACGTGGGCCATGCTTTGATTCCAGATCTCAAGCTCAGCTTAAGTTTTTGTGTGACCAATTCTGTAAAAAATAAAGCCAACGAATTTTTGTCTTCACTATGATTTTGGATGTAAGAAAAACCAACCACAAATTATTGGTCGTCAGCGGAGATTTGCTATTTCATTCACTCGAAGAACAACCATATGTTTAGCTATATTTCCATACCACTATACATGCCAAAGTGGAATAATAAGTTTTTTTTCATATAATTAAAATCCCACTCTCTTTTCTTCATAGAAACGACCAAAAGTTCTCACAATTTCGCCAGACGGGAATTCTCTTGCTTTTGGATCAGACAAGGTGTATTTATGGACTCCTAAATCTGAAAAGGTACATAAGAACTCATATCTCTAATAATATCGTCAAGACTTGATTCGTTGACAAAATGGTAAATTGGGATACGGGAATTGATTTCGACGTTAGACACAAGTGACGCGTCTGTCCAGAGTGTGCATCCGTTAAAAATAACGAAGCTAAACCAAAAGGTATCCAATATGGAAAGCCAAATGTTGCAAAATTCAAGAAACAAAATTGGCATCACGTTCAACGAATATGTTATCAAGGTCTAGACAGATTTCAATCAAGCTCAACAAAATCAATTCACGTTCAAGCAATTTTCTCTCAAGGTTAAGACATTTAGAATCAAGCTCAACAACATAACGTCGTCACTTTCAAGAAATTACCTTTCAAGGACAAGAAATATTTGACTCAAGTTCAAGAGTTCACTTTCGTTACATTCAACGAAAAATTTATTTCAATTTCACGCTTCATTTCATATCAACCCCAAATTCCCTATCACGTTTCAACAACTTGACCTTTCAAGGTCAAGCCGTGAATGCTGTCAACAACCCAAATACTTTGTCAACAACCATGCCAGGCGCTGTCAACAAAGTAGTAAACAGATCCTTCGTATACTGTTCATGAAGTATGTACCGATATTTATTCGGGCTTCGAAGCTTGCATTGAACACAATAAAAACAGGATAAATTTAACACAAACTTTACGCTAAATTACTTACTATATGATTAAAGTTGCTTCGTTGAGTATCATCTTTTACCTCATTCAACTGCTTATTGTTTGCCTCATCCTCGAAGTTCTTACACGATTCTTGATTTTTCCAACAACTGAGTTGTTCGTCTCGGCATCATAGATATATAATTCGTGACCACTACTGTCATCCTTTCCAACGTAAACAATTGACATCCTTGATTCTTTCCAAAACTTTCTTCACAAAGCAGCATTCTTAAGCGGCCTTCACACGGAAAACTTAAGTTTGCAAACTCGTGTTGGAAAACGTCAAAAAGTTGGCAAACTCGTTCCTTCACACGTCAAACTCGTGGCAAATAACAAAGACGGCAATTTCCAACATGGCCGCTTTTTAGTGCAGTTTCAATCACGTACAACAGTGAAACAGAGGATAAGAAGAGAAGAACCAGAAAGCGGTGGAGAATTAGAAAGGTTTGGACGAAACCAAGTTTATCTGCGCGCTCCTCCTCTTGTGTTTTGTTTGTTTTTAGTATCTTTGTAGGCTATAGATGAAACGTCCCGAACAGCCGGACAATTGTTAACCGCTTTGATATTAAATTTAAAAAGTGTTGACTCGCGTCCCTCATTTTGTGAAGTGTCACGCAAATTAATCACGTGAATAGAGCTCGTTTTGATTGGTTGAAAATTACCAACACATGTTGGCCAACCGTTCACACGTCAGATACGAGTTTACCAACACGAAAAAGTTGGCGAAAAAGTTGGCGAGAATAGAGGCAAGTTCTATTTGTCGCCAACAGTTTGCCAACTTGTTTGCCGACTATTTTTGTGCCGTTCACACACATCAACTTGAGTTTGCCAACACGAGTTTGCCAACTTTAGTTTGCCGTGTGAAGGCCGCTTTAGATTACGTTGTTCACGAGCGACTGAGCACGGGTGTCCCGAAAACTCAGAGACCCCCCACTCAAAAAAATTTTTTTCAGTGTGACCAGGCCGACGGTACTTCATGCAGAGGAGAGAGAGAGAACGCCGCCCGCGGTTATAGATTCCTTAGTTCAGATGATGAAAATAATACTCAAACGTTCGTATCATTTTTTTTTTGTTTGTTTTGCTTTATAAGTATAAACCAATTTTATCAAATGTATTAAAGAGAAGCTATTCAAGACATTCAAGTCAAGTTTTTATTGTGTTCAATGCAAGCTTCGAAGCCCGAATAAATATCGGTACATACTTCATGAACAGTATACGAAGTATCTGTTTACTACTTTGTTGACAGCGCTTGGCATGGTTGTTGACAAAGTATTTGGGTTGTTGACAGCATTCACGGCTTGACCTTGGAAGGTCAAGTTGTTGAAACGTGATAGGGAATTTGGGGTTGATATGAAACGAAGCGTGAAATTGAAATAAATTTTTCGTTGAATGTAACGAAAGTGAACTCTTGAACTTGAGTCAAATATTTCTTGTCCTTGAAAGGTAATTTCTTGAAAGTGACGACGTTATTTTGTTGAGCTTGATTGTAAATGTCTTGACCTTGAGAGAAAATTGCTTGAACGTGAATTGATTTTGTTGAGCTTGATTGAAATCTGTCTAGACCTTGATAACATATTCGTTGAACGTGAGGCCAATTTTGTTTCTTGAATTTTGCACCATTTGGCTTTCCATATCCAAACGTCCCAAAGTGGAAGGTTCTGTTACACAATTTCGATCAATCTGTAACTAACTTCAATATTCGAACAATACCTTCATGGTAAGGATTCCAATCGGTCCTTTGGAAAATTGCTCTGCCATCACCTCAGTACTTTAGCCCAGTTTTGGCATTTTGACTCCGCTTCTCCCAGAAGAGAGTAACTGCCTCGAGATACCTTTCCTTTAAGCGTTCCTTGGGCTCCACTGGCTATACTGTGGGTAAGCCAAGCCAAGCCAAGTCAATTCATAGGTTCCACCATGGTATGTACCCTGCCAAATTAAGGTGTCGTGAGTCAGAATGTGTTATATCAGCAAGTTTAGTTTTTTAATATATAACTTTTGCTTTCAACTAGTATGTCAAAGTGTTTGAAACTGGTAAGAAGGCAACTCCTAAAATGGATGGAGCCAGCTTAAGCTTCTCAAAAACTGGAGCGAAACTTGGAGCTGTTTTGTCAAATGGAACGTACATTTGGAACATACAATCAGGTGTGTTATATTTATCATCTATAGAATATCAACCTGTAATTAACTGAAAACTGAGCATTTGCGTAAAGGTTAAAGAGGACAAATAAGAGATATATATATTTTCATTATTGTTGCTAGATTCCCTTTTAGCCGAATTAGGTCACTGCTTGCTACTACCTTTGAGAGTTTTAATCCGAGAAATAAGCATTTTTGATTGAAAGTCAATTCCACTCAAAAGAATCCTTCTTCAGGTGCATACATGAAAGAGTAATTCGAAATAAATGGATGATTTTAGCTGACTGCTAAGGAAAGTTTCCACGTGATCGAAAGTTTCCAAGTGATGGTAGCGATATTATAGAAACAAGCCTTTAGAAAAATAATCTGTAATATGAAGAGCTTCATGTAGCTTTTTTTTGCAGTCCAATAATCATTGAGAAGTTGTAGAATCATGACTAAAGCTACTCGACACAAAACTATGGCTTTTTGTTTGAAAGAGCCATTTTTAGCGTTTGTAAGTTTATATTCTCTGAAACGTCACTTTCATTACAGCAAAGCTTTTAAAGACCCTTGCCTTAAATTGTGTGGGAGTGGAGTTTGTGGTGTTTTCGCCTGAGTTTGACTACATTGCATCTCAAGAGGTCAAAGACAAGGAACATCTTCAGGTATGTTCAAATTTTTCAGGATGTGTGTAACTTCTTCCAAATTACAACTTCAAAGAAGCAGTGCATTTCCAACAGTATTTTAAAAGTATCAATACTTTCTGGAAGATCGAATTTATCCGTTACCTTTAGAGTAAACCAATTTAGCGCGTTGGATGAAGCTGACGAGAGCAAAGAAGTACATTTTACTCTTCTGTAAGTGCATAGTACGTGTCAATAACACTGCAACTAGCGCTTAAAGCGCGCTATCTTATTTCTTCCTCAATACAATTTCTGCTTAGTGCTATATGGATCGAGCCACTGGTGGTTAAAGCAACAGTAATAGAAAACTGCAAGGTGAAGTGTATTTTTTTACCTTGCAGGTGCTTTGTATGGCGCCACCATACGATAAAAGTCCAGAATGGGAGAAATTGACGGGTCACTCAGCAGAAGTCAGGGCCTGTTGTATCGGAAACAGAGAAAGCGGCCATCCTTTGATTGCCACGGCATCCGATGACAGCACCGTCCAACTGTGGGATACAAGAAACATGCCTTCACCAAAGATCGTGAAACTTCCAGTAAGCCTTCCTCACTACGTTTGGAACCTCTAATAGCCTTTTTCTTCAAGACAGCCCCGGAACTGATTTTTCACAATAGTTTGTCGGAACAACGTTCATTTTAAAGTGCACCTAACCCCAAAAATTTTTTTTCGCTAAAACAATAAAGCTTATTTTGTGGAGTAATTAGCCGCAAAATTTTTCGATTTGGTTAAATCCTCGAATTTCTGTGCCCCCTTGAAACCGAGTTTCGTATGGTTCACGACCGAGCATAAGGAGTCTGGGGAGACTAAAGCCGTGACGTCACTTCGAGAACGAAAGCTTCGGCTGTCCCAGTCGGGCCTTTTACTCTGTGTGAGCGTGGAAGCCTTTTTGCCGCACAGGTTTTTCGCTGGGGGCTCCACAGTCGACAGATTTCTGTTTTTATCAACAATATCTTCTACTTCGTCGGATTCTGAAATGAGCTTAGACTCAGAAGACTCCGAAATTTATTATATCGCTGAAGAGAATGACGACTCGCACTTGTAAACAAAGCGAAGTGAATAGTTAAATGATGACGGCCGAGCTGATTTATATGCTGACAACTCTCTGGCCAACGAAGAATGGATAGACAAATGAGGTGGATGCTGACAAAGAACTCGAACGAGCTCTGATGGACAGACCCGAAGGCAATGATATGCAGAAGTCAAAGAGACTGTAGCGTGTGGTGCGTATATTTACTAAATTCGCACATTCTTCGATCTCGCATTAACATACTTTCGTATAAATAAAAGTCAAGTGCGTTAACTTTCTCAAATTATTTTAACTTCACTCGTTCAACGTAGACCAAAATGATTATCCCATGACACAATGTTTGAGTTCTTTTCCTGCGAGTGTGGAAATTGTAGCGTCGCTTCCCTTCAAAACATCAGCGAATGTTATTGTTGTTATTATTATATATTAAAGTGAGTTAGAAGGTTGTCAAGACTCAAAGAAGAGTGATCTTGTTCTTGAAGATAGTGATGCTGATGTTACCTTAAAGTGTGTTACTGAATATCCAGGAATTAAACCTGTATGGCTTCAGAAATGGAGTTTTAAGATTAGTAGTGGGCAAATACAAAACTGTCGGCTGTGCCGACTGACTGCTGTTGTTTCTCAGATCAGATGCAACAACGGCTGCATGAATCGATGGACGGTTATTCCAAATTCGTCTCGCTTAAGTCACTGAGTCAGCAAAATCCCTTCCTCTCTCTGAAAATCCAGGCATCGAGCGACATTTGGTTTGAAATACTTTATGGAACAGATCACGAACTCTTAGACGGCTATCACTTTGCACGAATCGAGCCATCACTTTGTACGTTTCTTCTCTTCAGGACATCTCTCCATAAAACGGTATGGCATAAAGCGGAGTACCTCCTGTAAGTTTGTTGTGTTGCTACATCACACTACAGCGCACCTGGCTAGCATTTTTTTCGAATAACTTTTCCAGCCTTTCCCACAGAAACAAGTAAATATGCGAATCTCAGAATCATCGTGTTCTCGATTTGACGTCACATCCGGCCCTCGACCCATTCTCCGTTAAACTCGGTCGTGGACCAAAATGGCGGCAATTTCACGTACTTTGACGAGCCATAGAAAATCAAAGATTTAACCAAATCGAAAAATTTTTGCGGCTAATTACTCCACAAAATAAGCTTTATTGTTTTAGCGAAAAAAAGTTTTTGGGGTAAGGTGCACTTTAATCGACAGATGAATATTTAGATTTACGTTAATGCGGCTAAATTTAATCATCCCAACCCCCCCTCCCTTTCCCCGACACTTCTAACCCTCATGGCTTTTTTGCGTTTGTCGTAGAATCACAGTGGTCCCGTTCAAGAGTGCACGTTTTCGAGCGATGACAAACTAGCAGTTAGTTACTCTGCACATGAAACATGGGTTTGGCAAGCCCAGCAGCCAGTCCAGAGGTTGTATCGCTTATACCCAGTTTCTGTTACTGGAGGTAAGACGATAACCTGCTAATCCGGTAATTCCTGCTGTGCAGCTTCGGTTAATATAGTACAAGAAGACTTACTACCTTCTAGCTATACCACAATCATAACCACAGAAATTAGTTGCTATAAGCATTTTAATGAGTTAAAAATGCTCAAAGACCGAAGTATTTAAAATGAAAAGGAATTTTGTTTCTTATTCGTTCTATACCCAAAGAAAAAACCTCAAAACATATTTCCACCACATGCAAAATTGCTCCCGGTGTTGTTTGATTTGTGTGGATATTCTTTCGCAGCTTGTGGTACCTGCCCATGTTTCTCTGAAGATAGTGAGTTCGTATCATTGTTTGTTGAGACTGGAGTTGACGTGTGGCACCTCAAGTCAGGACTTGATCCCCATGGGTCAGACAGGAGTCTTCTGATGGGAGCACACAGGTAAAACGTTTACTCTGGAAACAATCTTGCGCACTAACTGATAGAAGGTAAAACGGGATGACTGGATGAGTGAAAGACAGGCAGATAGAAAGACAGACAAGAATACGATAGACAAAGAAACACAAGGTTAACTGACTAAATCACTGACGGACCCATCTCCGGGTGACCGATCGACTGAGTGATTGATATTGACTGATTAAATGAATGAACAGTCGATTGATTGATTGACTGACTGACTGACTGACTGATTGATTGATTGATCGATTGATTGGTCGGTTGGCTGTTTGATTGATTGACTGATTGATTGATTGATTAATTGATTGACTGATTGATTGATTAATTGATTGATTGATTGATTGATTGATTGATTGATGGGTTGTTTACTACAAACCAGAACTCTCACCTTGCTGACAGTAAGACACCTGTTCACCAAGTTTACTTCAGATGGTCTATACTGCTGCTTACACACTGAAAGTGAACCTGGAACAATCCGACTCTACCTTGCTATCAGCAAGTACACTCTAGAAAGATGGTCCAAACATGCACTCAAAGACCCACCTCCAAAGGACCTGAATGGCCAAGAACCCTTTGAGCAAAGATTTTCAGTTGACGAAGGGAATAAGGTAAGACAGTGGGGCTCTTAGTCCGTATAATGCCCTTTATATCTGAGTTCACGTCGAGTCCCTCAGACAAACAGTGAAGGAAAACAGTTTGAAAAGGATCTGTTTCAAGGTAAAATGTGCATCCAGGCATGTTTGGATTATCTAACCTGGCTTTGTGACTACCTAACAGACCCACAAAGAAATTCTTGCAGAAAAACCCACCTGTTCACTTTTTGTTGGTCTAGGGCCTCAGTTGATCTGGTCAATTTTAATAGTCCGACTGCCCATTTCTATTATTTTATTTGTGCTTTCCATCGGCTCAAGACTTTTTTGAAGTTTTTGATCAGATTGATATGCATGCTATGTGCACAATCACCTAATATTTAATAGCTCGATTAACCTCCCTTAAAAGAGACCCATGCTTTAACATTCTCATAAAAATTAACTCTTGAGTGTCGGATATAGCGGTGTTTTCTCAGTCTGAGCAGCACAGAGGCTAATAAGCAATTATTGGATGAGGTTGAGCATGATAGCGAGAATTATCAAGGCCGAGGTTTGTGTTATCTGCCGAAGCCGAAGGCTGAGGCGGATAACACAAACCGAGGCCTTGATAATTTCGCTATCATGCGAAAACCGAATCCAATAATTGTTTTATTATACAATTATAAATGTACAAGCGTTGAGACATTTCACAGAACAACAACAAAGTAAGCCACGCAATGACACGTTTCAGTGTAAACATCTTTATTAATGACAGCCGTGAATAACGTGTAAAGCGGAATTCAAAAGGTTTACAGAAAGGATTTAAGCTTAAAACATCTGAAAACGTTTCAGGAAAAACTGAATCGAACTGAAACTTTTGAACAAAATTCTAAAGTTAAGTTGTACGGTCTTATGAAAAATGTTCCCGATTTGCGTTTAATTAATGTTGACATTACAGTTAAAGAAATTAAAATTTTTCGTTATCTCTGAATGAGAGTTCTGTACAATAAATTCCTCTTGAGAAAGGCTAATAACAGGAGATAACTGGTGCGGATTAATAGCCACTTCCTCACCTCTCACCTCGCACTCTGTCGTCAGGGTTTCCGACATTTTTCTCTTGGTTGAAATGTCAGTCCTGCTGTAGCTCCGAATGCTGGATTCATTTCTGTGCCCGCTCACCGCCATGATATGCCTTGCTTCGAACCCTGACTTGTCCAGGATTGTAACCGCCGTTGCCCTGATCGAGTGATTGGTGTAACACTTTGAAAGTTTGGCTTCTCGAGAGATCCTTTTCATTTTTTCACCGAGCAAACGCTCTCCGACAACCATGTTATCGTACCACACTTGATCAGATATGCCGGCGTTTTTCTTCGGCCGCTGAAACAAAAATTCGTTTGAGGGATTCAGGTGCTGTATGTACCGTTCAAATGAAGCCACAGGACAGTGTGGTCCTGGTTTCTCGAACATCACGCCTCCTTCAAATCCTTCATCATTTTCTCGTCGGTTCTTTGTGAGTTCATCTGTTGTTTTGCACACATATTTTGCACCTTTGCCATCCGTGCTGAATGAAAAATCAGTTTTTTTGAGTTCACGAAGATTTTGCCTTCCTCGGCGACAAAAGTACAACATAACCTCGAAAAAAACTTTGTTTTGAAGCGTTTCCGGGCTGTTTTGGTTAAAAACATCGCTTTCGTACAGCTTTTTAAGATCTTCTTCGCAGATCGGTGGCGTGTGTTCGACTTTGGCGAGCCCTTGTCGTTTTAGTTCAACGCACTTGGCGCCAAAAACTTTGTTTGCCTCGGCAAATGCTGGATCGTTTATTATATCGAAGCCAAGAGTCGCCTTGAAGTGTCTGCCCAGTCCAAATCTCAGGCTGTTGAGAGTGCTTTTGGAATAAGAAGTTCCATCGACTTTTCTAGCTTCGGCATAAAATAGTTTGAGAACGTTACTGATGCCATCTTTGGTTTGCGGTTCGGGAACTTTCTTCTCCTTCAAATACTGCTGTAAAACTCTAAGAGCTGTCTTGGTAGCTCGTTTGGTGTTCTTTGCGTCCTTGTCGTCAACAAGGCGTCCTAAATCCGCTTCTGAGACTGACGCGAATCTTGGAGCGGACTCCGCCATGACAATCTTGCTCAAACCGCCGGCTAGCTTGTCAGGTGACGAAAACCATTGTCTGCAAAAACGCGTCATACCTACATGCATAAACGCCAGTGTCTGTAGATGTGACGCGATGACACAGCGCCATCTAGAATTAGCGGGGTGCTTTTAGCCAATCAAAATTGAGATAGCATCAGCATTGTATAATAATAATATATATAGTCCTCAGATTGAATCCAGACTTGAAGGTGACACTATTTTTTTTATGTTACCTCTAATATTAGCATCATGTTTGGACTTTTAGAGATTCTGAATGGCGATAACCCATCTGTAGCCAACAGCAGATCAGAAATGTTGCTTTTTTGTCCTTGCAAACAGATCACAGAGGCGGCCATATCAAATACCTGTGGCAAACTGGTGGTAATAAGTGTACCAAGGCAAAGTAACAGTCAGGAGTGGATGAAGGGACCCGCTGACTTACACATGTGGGATCTTAACAACTGCACAGAATGGAAAGTCCACCTGACTTTACATCCCTCTATCAGTCGCCAGCTCAAAGTCTGTTGTGAACATCTGGTGACTTTTGTTCAATGCCGGAAAAATGTCTCTGATACTGAGAAAATTAAAAGCGGCATGCAAAGAAGAAGAGGCTCGAAAGCAGCTTTCTCTATTGTCGATGAGGCGGTCATCCAGATCATTGATAAAGACGGATCGACGCGTCAAAATTTTCAGCTTCCTGGCAAGTTTTCTGGCTTGAGTGTAGTCAACGGTGAATCCAATTTGAGGAACACATCCAACGGCCTACTGGCGTACAGTCTACAGGAAGGTGTCGTGAAGCTGCAAAACGTCAAATCTACTCAAGTGCTGGGAACTTTTACGGTTAACAACACGGAAATAACAGCCGTGAACATTGCATCAAATGGAAATTCTGCCGTTGTAGGTTGCGCAAACGGAAATGTACATATTATTCAGAAGATATGATAAAGCCTCGTACATAAATGTTTTGAGTAAAAAGACGTAAGCAACAATGTTGTAGGTAGAGTGGTTCACAGTTCAGTGCTTGATTGAAGCTCAAAGCCATGTTTCGGCGTGACAGAAAGAAAAAGTACAAATAAGTGCATTCATGCTAGCTTCGTTCTTCTTTTTGAAATACCGTTAACCTCGAACATGTTGCACTCTGCGGAAACATCTTGTTCCATTTTTGCGTTTTGGGAAGATGTTACTCTGAACTAAGCTACTTCACTGTGATATACCATGGCAGGAATTGTATTTGAGAGCAAACAGCGACTAAACGAGAAGGGGATTGAGTTAGGCCGCATAACTCAAAAGTCACAAAGGCCACTGACTCTATAATCCACGAACTAAAGGAATTAGTTAAAGCATATCAACTTGTGGACTTGTTTTTCTTTTTGTCAGCGTTCACTTAGATTTTTAATGAAATGAACTCGAATAATAAAAATTTTGGTGGAGTACGTCTTAAGAACAAGAAATACAATCTTGCTCCCTCGCTGGAGATTTGGGTTTGAGACTACGGGAAGTACACAACCAGGTGTTTTACGTTTCCATTGAATAATTCATTATTTATCAATTTATAGGGGAGCATTTCAACGCTTATTCGGTGCATTTGTCATTAGGGCGTTGCATGGCCGGTTAGCGCAGGGCCATCTGTCCACTTCTCCACTATATCCTATTGTTCAAAAAAATGTAAATTTTAGCAAAAAGATGTATGCCTAAAAATTATTTGTCTGACAGTTTGATATTTATTTATTCATGTGTCTAGTTATTTTTTACCTAATTATTGATTGTCTAGTTGTTTAATTGTTCAGTTACTTAATCACCACTTTGTTCATTCATATTTCTCTAAGAAAGTCAAATAAAGCTATGGTCGATGATTTTCTCGCCAACTTCCGTGATATGTTAGATCTCAACTGAACTCTTTAATGACGTTCCACCTATGAGCCTCCATAGCATGCTAGTTCCAGTCCAATACCGAGTAGTCTATTAACCGCCCAGGTGGAATTTTGCTCTGATGTAAGCGAACATCCGTACGTATTTGAAAACTAAAACGATACCTAAGATCAGTTCAGTGGCACAAGTCAGAAGAATCATCCACTTGCTACAAGAACGACAGCTTCATAGGCTCATGTCCCTAAATGAATTAACCGAAGGTGTGAATTTTTATAGAAACTGTTGATCCGAGCATGGTCTGAGTCAGGATGCGACTTGGTTGTTATCTGTGAAAGGACTAGCTCTCCAATCGTTAGCATTACGAACTCGCAAAAGGTAAGCTGAGTGTAAGTTTTTTTTTGAGAAACTGTGGTGCTGCGTCGGTGGGGAGTATTGCAAGATAATTTATTTTATAAACCGGGCTGATGATGTGAATTGGCTACCGTAAAGAGGTTCGAAACCTGACGTTTCGAGCGTTAGCTCTTCGTCGGAGCGAATCGTTTCATGATCAGTGGACAAATAGTCCGTTAGTCAAGTATAATTCAGATATTGACCTACCATCAAGTAAATTGTGTAGTATAATCGTAGAAGAAAAATGGTAAAACAAGACTGATAATCTTCAAATATATAATTGATAAAAGCGAGGCTTTCTGCTGATCGTTGAAATAGGCGCGACTTCTAAAAGTCCATACTGATAAAAAAAAAGTTCTATATTTCTTTAATTGAATTACTATACTAATACACTGTGGAGCTATTTTTGTATTTTAACCCATCCTGCAATTCCAAAGAGTGGAGGGGTTGATTTTAAGGCTTCCACGTGTATTATGTATTATTATTATTATTATTATTATTATTATTATTATTATTATTATTATTATTATTATTATTATTATTATTATTATTATATGGCTTGTGTTTGTAGGCGATATAACGCGTGCCCTGATTGGCTAATTGTCACTGAATTGTAGAGCATTATTCTCCAGTAATGCCCACGGGCCGATTACGGGCTTGCAAAAACAAAGCAAAGAGTACTTATTAAAAAAACCATCTTTATTTTTGTTGTTGGTGCCATATAATAAACAACTTAATATCCTCCACCGTTTGGTCGGGAAAATCACAAACCTCGGCCTACGGTCAATTGACCTCGCTATCGCTCGGTCAATACGGCAAGGCCTCAATTTGAGATTTTCCCGTAACGACCTCACTCTCGGTTATTAAGTAGTTAATAAGTGAGGTTTTCTACATTTTTTCTTGAAAAAGTTCGTTTGGTACAACATGACGTTTATCTCGCCGTTTTTTTTTAAAGAAAAATTTCTTAATTTATTGCACTTGCTTTTGTTATTTTAGAAAAAATAGCTTTTAACAGATTGGGCTAGTTTTCATCCTGTTTTGTCAGGTTTTCCAATCTTTAATTCAAATTCCAAAACTAAGCAGGTGGGGCTTTTAAACCTGTACTTCTGTCTTAAAAAAAAGACAATAAAAGCAACAACAATAATATCAACAACAACAAACAATCTTAAACTTATCGACTATTTTCATTCATATAACTAAACTGCATTTAAATGGCAGTTTTTTGGAAGAAACATCGCTGGAAATACGTCGGCAAGGCATTACGATCGGCTGGCAAAGATTTAATTCAATTGTTTATAGCGATAAAGTGCTTGTTGCAATTTGCTTTGGAAGTTGACATAAATGGTCTACTGTGATTCAGCCACGTTTACCGAAATTAATGAAATTAGTGGACTTGTTGATTCGCGCACATGAAAACAAAACAGATTTAGCAAGGTTGTTCCGCCCTGCCCCTTGATACTGAAACAAGAGCCTAAAAGAAAAAAAAAACACAATTTGACTACTCAATTTGTCAGAGCAAGACAAGTATTGTTACCAATAGATTAAAAAGATCAAGATCATGGTAGAAAATCCAACTTAGCCTTCGCTATGCGCTGCACTTCCAAGCAATTTTGTTCCATCTTATAAATTATTTTATTCGCGGCAAACCGTTTGACTGGGAAACTCGACTTTTCTATGGTACAAAGATATAGACAGAATAAAACCAACCGACACATTTACACCACAAGCATTCCTTGCCGATCTCCGTTTGAAACGTTACGTCAAGCGAGTGATAAATATGTACGAAACAACTGAAACTAGAAGAAAGCTGCAAATGCTAACAGAGATATATACCTGAGCCAGTAAATTAGCTAAACCTATTTCGCTGGTTTCTCTATGAAGGGCAAAGTTTGAAAACATTCCGTACATGGGGTTCAGAGCCACCTTAAATTTTCGAAAATTTAAGGTGGCTCTGAACCCCATGTACAGAATTTTTTAAACTTTGCCAAAAGTTGCATCTCATTCTGCTTATCAAAATTCTATAATAAGAAAAAAATTAACCATGCTGTTTTTGAAATGTAAGCGCTTAAAGCTAGAATTAAGGGTGTTTTTAGCAGGCCATAGTGTTGCTACGGTAACCTACTGTGTCACGAAAATAATACCAACGTGTTCACCAATGATTTGGCAGTGTTTTCATACATGATTGTAGAATCAACTGATAAAGAGTGGTAATATCGACCCATCAAAATCTACTGCTTGGGAAGTGTTGGAAACTGTTTTGAGCCACCTTAAGTGAATTTTGTCCCAGATAATACATTTATGTCAAACCTTTCGACATATCCCCCTCCCCCTTCTTGTAACCCCCTTCCCCGTTCACAGGGCTAATTTGGGCTCTCAGAGACCGAATGAATTTTTAAAGCCTTATTTCTCAAAATTACCAAATAGACCGATTAGCAATATCTCCCGCACGATATCTTCGCAGGGTTTCAACTGAATGTCGTCAAATTTTCAACATTGGTAAAGGACACAATTATCTAGGAGGTAAACCTCCAATATTTGCAATTTATGAAATTCTCTCCCTGTTATTCAGTTAATATAGGTAACATTAGTTTATAATTAAAAACTTTTTCAAAATTCTACGAGAAAA
>JAHPZR010013420.1:0-5000 GCA_019787425.1 Platygyra sinensis
GAGAGAGAGTCACCAGCCGATCCTGAAAAATAAAATCAAGAAATGAGCAACCGTCCATTTGTAGAAGAGAAAGTTTCTAGCGGGTGCGATAAAACAACCCACACTCAGATAATTCTGTTGTAGGCTTATTATTGTTTTAGTGAAATTTACATGTACAGACCCGAATAATAAATAGTCCGAAATATATGAACTGCGTCTGTTTAACAGTCTGATTTGCAGTGCGGGACAAAATGGAAAAAAAATGGCATACCTGAGTAATTACCGAGGTTCAGCTAGTGTACATGGTATTCTCACTCATAACACTGAACATGCTATACTCGGCATAAGCAGTATTCCCTTCGAAGTCTTCCAAGTCCACACGCAGCATGCTGTTATCATCTGATGTCAGGCGATAAATTTTGTCCAGTCCGAACCAAAATTCACCATTCAGATCACCAAAACCAACTTTATAATCGCTCCAGTTTAGGTGAAAATCAACCGAGCCGTCCAGTCTCTTCTGGAACACTGTCCATCCCCCACCGGCTGTTGTTTGGTCACAAAACACATCAAAGGCAGTCAAATTGTCAGGTTTAATGGTGTGCAAACCGTTGTTTCTTTCACCAGATTTGTAGATTTCAGCGCAGTTGTTGTTGTAAGCTAAAGGGAGAAATAAAACTCTCGTTTAAACACTTAACTGGAAGTTTAATATAGCGCCCGATGTGTTCCGTGAAGGCTATAGTCCTGAGAGATTCATGGCTTAAATCAAGTGCTTCCCTTATTGCTCTTCAATCCGATGGATTACAAGAGCTTTCAGTGAATCCATCTTCCGAGTCAACTCCGAGTCACCGGTCAGCGGTATACCTTTCAGAGGTCAGATAAGGCAAGTTGTAAGTGCGTTTTTTTTTTCAAATCATATGCACATCTTCAATGAGTTTACATATGGTTACATATGCGTAATCACTGTTCTTTACTCATGAATTAGTAACAAAATCTTTAACTTTGATTTCTGTAAAGATGGAAAGGACAGCGAGGAAAAGCTCAACCTCAAGGTAAGATTGAGTCTCTTGTGTACAACTTTGTGTATCTCTTACCCTAACCTGCGATCAGGCGTCCCTTATTCTTTTTGTCGCGGCGGGAAGGTACGCCTGATACAATTACTTGACTATTTGTCTGTTGCTAGTCCAGAATCTGGACTTTTCTCTGATTGGTCAAGAAACAAAAGGTAATTATAGAACTAAGCCATGATTGGTTACCTGTGTGGCAGTGTGATTTCCGGTCAAAGAAATGCCGCGAGCTGATGGCGACTGATTAGGCGAGCGAAGAGAGCGAGTTTATGTCAGCTTTAAATCCTTCTCTTGAGAGTTTTGTTCACAAAACTCTCAATGATGAACAAATATAATGCTTTCATAGAATCGTATGCCATGGGAGATATGTTTTGGCCGTGCTACCGACGGACCATATGGGCAGTATTCAAAAACCACCGTTGCTTTTTGTTGGCTTACAAAGAGGAACGGTACCTTAACCAATTGACACGCTAGACGAACAAGGATAGCATTTTTTGTTCTGCCTCTGAAACTTACTCATTTACGAACGAAACAGGAGGATGCGTTTTACAAAATTAACTATATTTTACTCGGCCGTACTGTACAGTACTGTATGTAAATTCACGCTGTTCGTGCCTTGTGCAATTCCCGCCCACGAAGCGACTTCCGGTAATTCCGATTGATTCATTATCTGATGGCATCGCCGACATTCTCGCTGACAGATATTTTAATTAGGGGGCGGCAGACGAATAGTCAAGTAATTGTATCAGGCGTTCCTTCCCGCCGCGAAAAAAAAGGACGCCTGATCGCAGGTTACTCTTACCCCTGTTATGAGCTTTTCTCCAAGGAAGTTATTTCAATAATAACTAATGTCAATAATAACTCTCTAAAGCTCTCCGAATACGTGGACGACCTGACTATCAAAAGCGACGAAAAGATCAACTTGGACGTGATAGTCTGTTGTTTATTTCTTAGCCGGCCTGTTCTGTCGAGCTTTTCTCAAACGAAGTTAAGCTTGTGTCACTATTTTTTTTACTCTCTACAGCTCCCCGAATATGTGGTCATCAGTTTTCAACCCGAGAGCAAACACGGATATCATGTGCGCGGGCTTTTCATGGAGCCTGGTGGTACGATAACTGTCACCGATCTAACCTGAATGGTATCTATCGTAACAGAAGTCCCTGCCCTGAAGGTGATGGTGTGAACTGGATTCACTGGAAGGGATATTACTACTCCCTGAAGAGAACCGAGATGAAAATAAGACCAGTGGATTTCTAATTGAGCTGATTTCCATTTCATTGCTCTTTGAGCTCTTCATCAATAGAAGTATTCAGTAGTGCACGATTGAGATAAAACTCCAAAAGTCGTGGGCCGGACCGTACTAAATACTTTCAGCTGTTAACAATTCTTTTTTAGTAGCTGCTGCGAGTTTGACTAAAAACCACAAAGCGCGGATCATTTGATAAACGTTAAATTTTTGTAGTACAGGTTCTAGTTAGGATAAACCATGATGTCATGTACACAATGAAAAATCAGGTTCAGCTCAGCGGTAGAGGCTAGGGATTCTTTAACCTCCACCTACTGTATTTTATGGCAAAAGGGTTGAGAACATACAAGCAAATGCGACAATTCTTCTTCAAGGACGGGAGGATCACTTGTCTTGATTTGAAACTGTACTTTTCCAATCATCGGCGCTAATAGATTTAATATTAGATCAGGTTAAGTATAGTGTACCTTATTGTTAGCGATGGAACATCTTAACAGTGATTAAGTTTGTTAAGTAACTTCCCTGCTATTTCTGAGAAATCAAAGTCAAAAAAAATGTTTAGGAAAAGCAATCTCCACCAATTTAGCTCACGTTTCAAGCCTCGCCGGTCAAAAATTTGAGTGTTCAAATTGGTATTGAACAGTTAGAGACCTCTTTTATCACTGATTATCAAAACATGGAAATCTAGTAGCTGCATGTATAGCTACCGTCTGAAAAACCTTTTTGTACAACCTACAGTTTTTGAAGTCTTGCACAACAGGTTCTTCTATTTTGGGTTAGCTCTTGGCAGTTTAGGCTAAAGCCCAGTTCAGACACCGAACTTTTCATGAGCCGAACCTAATACCTTGAATTAAGTACATGAAAAGTTCGTCGTCTGAATCAGTTATAAAAAAACGGTTATTTGAATTTAGAACGGCTCAGCCGTTCTTCCCGCCTGGCTCAGCCGGGAATTTCGCCTTTGGAACGGCGGCTTTGATTCAGACGCCGAACCTTTCATGTGGCGAACCTAATGCATAAACTATTATAACTTATTTTACAAGAAGTTTCGGTTTTCGGTTTTTTTGCAAGCAGTTTTAGTTCAAACTGAATTAAGTTCGGCGAATTAAGTTCGATGTCTGAATCAACAGGCGTACTTTTGCTAATTTGGGTCGGTACAAATTCAAATTAAGTTCGGCTCATGAAAAGTTCGGCGTCTGAACTGGGCCTAAGTAAGTTCCTAATCACGTTCTTTATTTCTATGGAAGATGTATAGTTGATGATTACAAGAAAATACATAAACTTGGGTTTACTTCTTAAACAAACAGTATTCAAAATATTCATGATATATTCGCAACTATTAAACAATTATTGGATGAGGCTGAGCATGATATCATGAATTATCAAAACCTCGTGTCTGTGTTATCTGCCTCAGCCTTCGGCTTCGGCAGATAACACAGACACGAGGTTTTGATAATTCATGATATCATGCGAAAACCGAATTCAATAATTGTTTTATTATACATCTTTCACATAATTCATCCTCAGAAAAAGAAGCGAACCGTTCAGCCATTTTGTTTCTGAGGAGAACCTTCCTCAGGGGCTGAGTGGAACTTTTTCTCCACTCAGCCCCTAAGGAAGGTTTATATTGCAAACCGAAACATAGAGCAATATTGTTAAAAATAATTTATTCCTTTACTCCGTTTTATTTTATTTTGGTCATATCTGCTGTTGGGATCAGGTCGATCAGCGTGCCGTCTATATTTTGTAGGGTTTCTATCCTGGGTTGTTGCAATAGAATCTCGCTGGTTGATTTTAAGTTATAGTTACATTTTTTTGCGCGTTAAAAGTTCGCTAAGATACTCGGGTACAAGACCATGGATGACTTTAAAAATGATAAGTAAAATCTTAAAATTTATGCGATATCTAATTGGGAGCCAGTGCAGTTTTACTAGAGTTGGGGTAATATGATCGAACTTGTTGATGTTGCAAAAAAGTCTAGCAGCAGCTGTTTTGTACCCTCTGGAGCTTTTGCAGTTCACTATGAGGCAGTCCGAATAAAATACTATTACAGTAGTCAAGTCGACTTGTTACAAAAGCATTCACTAGAACTTGGACAGTGTCAGAACTGAGAAATTTACTGATCCTTCTAATATTAAATATGTGGAAGAAAAGTGTCTTTACATGCACGTTTGGCTCAATTGCGTGACCATCTTAAGTTGGTTGTCAAACCAGCGCCCAAGATTCCTCACTTCGGAAGAAGGGAGGATTGCTGTATGGCCCACACAAAGGGACCTTTACTAACTCCTGCCTAGTTCCAAATTAAACACGATGAATTCCGTCAATTCATCGTTAACCATGAGTTTATCCATTAGCATCCACTTCCGTATGTCAGTGATGCACGCTTGCATAGCAGTGGCAGCATTAGCGGCATGTTCAGGCTCAGGTTTGAAGGCAATGTAGAGTTGTGAGTCGTCAGCATATGCGTGCATTTCTGGGAGATGGCTTTACACGATTGTGAATAGCTTAGTGACATACAGAATGAAGAGGAGAGAGCCAAGATCGTTTCCCAAACTTCCTGGTCCCTTAGCATATGCATTTCAAACGAGATGTGCCACAACGCAGATTAATCTTGGGAAAGGAGGAGAGAAAGTCAAGCGGAGCTCCACCAAAATCAAGCCCTTTCTGACCTCGCCTTGTGGTGCGCAAAGGTAAAAAAAGAGTCTCATTCAAAC
>JAHPZR010013420.1:10000-15000 GCA_019787425.1 Platygyra sinensis
TTCATTTTGGAAAGACCATTTACATTCAAAAATTCTTCCTGATGGAAAATGTTAAACTGGCTGGTGTAACTGCAACTAAAACAGCCAGAAATAAAGTGAAACATAGTCAAGGCATAGTCAGTAGTTAGTATAGCAAACTACATATTTATGCAAGTAAGATCTCTTGATACAACAGTGCATGTAATTTTTGTATTTCTATTATATGCATTAGCTACAACCAGCAGAGCCCCATCAGCAAATAAGTTTTCAGCTGAAAATAAGTTTTGAATTCAGAAGATCTTTTATTGCCCTTTTTGCCCTAATTTATTAGTTATTACATTCACATGTGCTCAGAAGATTGCTTGAAACAGTAATACATAGGGAAGAAATTTCATTGACAGGCAAAAATTTCTCCAGATTTCTACCTAAAGAAAACTTTTTCGTAGTCCCAAAACGCTTCAAATCAGAAAAATATGTGTTTATGCAAAAATCTAGATACGATTCTAGTCTAATAAGCAAAGATAAAGACCATAGAATCTTACCCGTTTCTCCATTTTTACCCGGAGCGAACTCACGTGTAGACCACTGATTACCCCGAGAAAACGTGTAGCTTTTACCACAGGCGTCCCAAACTCACGATTCGAGGAATCGATCAAATATTAAATTTATGTAAGCGTATCGAGTGAGACGTGACTGACTTACGTGCGCGGTGTTGTGTTACACATTGGGCCGTTGAGAATTTGAGCGCTCTACATGGCATTGTATGGAATTTAAAATAACGAAGGATAAAATCGCACAACGAAATAAAATGTTACTTTTTTGGAATAAAACTAAGTAAATGAACTCACCTTGCCTTATTTCTGTTGTTCATTTGGCCTATTTCGTCGTTTTTGGGGGGTTTTCAGGTGTTTGTCTTAGCTTTCTATAGACGAAGTCAAGGCTGGACACTGCTGTCTCGAAAGACCTGATCCGAGAGGCCGTTTTCTCGCCGAAATTCGAATCCGCTGTTCGATTTTTCCCTCCAACGCAAAGAAGGATAGTCCATTGGTCCTCTTATCCGGTCGGCTTGGAAAAATCTTCAAACTTTCCCCTCCAATTCGAACAATTTCTGCTTCACTGCTGGAGGTTTCAACTGTTCAACGCACCGTGTGACCATCCAACATACTACGCCACAGTTTGAAATCAACATTAGCGACCGCTCCTTCATGACAAAAATGTGACTTACCAGACGGGTGCACAGTCAAAAATTTCCGTTAAAATACAATTCTCTCCCCAGACTGTGCACCCGTCTGGTAAGTCACATTTGTCACGAAGGAGCGGTCGCTAATGTTGATTTCAAACTGCGTAGTATGTTGGATGGTCACACGGTGCGTCGAACAGTTGAAACCTCCAGCAGTGAAGCAGAAATTGTTCGAATTGGAGGGGAAAGTTTGAAGATTTTTCCAAGCCGACCGGATAAGAGGACCAATGGACTATCCTTCTTTGCGTTGGAGGGAAAAATCGAACAGCGGATTCGAATTTCGGCGAGAAAACGGCCTCTCGGATCAGGTCTTTCGAGACAGCAGTGTCCAGCCTTGACTTCGTCTATAGAAAGCTAAGACAAACACCTGAAAACCCCCAAAAACGACGAAATAGGCCAAATGGACAACAGAAATAAGGCAAGGTGAGTTCATTTACTTAGTTTTATTCCAAAAAAGTAACATTTTATTTCGTTGTGCGATTTTATCCTTCGTTATTTTAAATTCGATTCCTCGAATCGTGAGTTTGGGAGGCCTGTGCTTTTACGGGAAGGACGCGAACACGTCATCATTTAAGGAATTCAAAATGGCGCTAGCCGTACCCGTGCGTGAAAATCGGGGTATCTTAAGGTGCCTAATATTGATGCACTTCAGAATTATTTTGTCTTGTCTTATACCACGATTGGAACCCGAAATTGTGCTGTAAATATGAGAAGTGTTGATTTGGACAGTTGGGAAGTCTCTTTCTGTTCGATGGTGAATCTGTTCTACACATGGATGGAAGCGATTTGAGTACTTGAATCGCGCAACTGCCACAACATGCAGCGCTGGACGAATCGTATTGCAAGCTTGAAAGTCACTTGGTGTTTTACTTTAATTTGCTTTTACAGTGCGTTTACTGAAACCGGGGCCACCCAGACAATGAAAACCAATCAGATGGCAGAACCGAAACAATAGATTCAAACATTTTCAAATCCAGCCAATCAAATGCTCTTATTTTCAAATCCGGCCAATCAAACGCCCGGTACAAAACAATGAAATCTCAACTTGTTCGTAGTGATGCTCTCGACTACGGTGTCTGCGCAGTAAATTGTCAAATCGTTAGAAAATTTTATGTTACTTTACTTTAGATTTTACATTTAACGGTGGTAAGTTCATTACATTGACCGTTTTCAACTGTGAACGTACGGCCAAAAAAATTCTTCTTTACGGTTTTTTGTTTCGCTCCTGTTGTCTGTGCGTGTTTCTATTTATACACAGCTTTCGGTTGTCATTACCGTGAAATTCACCACGCAGTTCTCGGAAAAACGATTGCGTTCACTGTCTCAGCAGCTGTACAATTCGGAGTTTGAGCTTCCTTTCTGGGTTATCACTGTATTGAAATAACATCTTCATCGAAATTCTTTCTGCGTTGTACTATCAAAGCCTCAGCGTGTAAAATTACTCAGCAAAAGCAAACGACGGCGCCATTGGAACCTTCCCTTCTCAGAGACCATTTCAATGGTTTCTTTGAAACAGTCGCGACAATATTCAAGCCCTACACCACACACTCTGGCGGTATATTATATTGACGACTGACATTCTTACGCAGCTTTTCTTTTCATATATTTTCTAAACCAACCAACTGCCCCTTAGAAATTGCAGCATTCAATCATGGGCTCCTGATACAATAAAATTCAAGCACGCGAAAGTGCTAACGGTTTGAACATGACAATTTATTGATAAGCGACACCGTAGTCGCGTAAGCATCACAAAGAACAAGTTGGGATTTCATTGTTTTGTACCGAACATTTGATTGGCTGGATTTAAAAATGTTGGAATCTATTGTTTCAGTTCTGCCATCTGATTGGTTTTCATTGTCTGGGTGGCCCCGGTTTCAGTAAACGCACTGTAATAGTGTACCTTTTATACAGTATTAAAGTTACTGTATTCCATCGATCTCTAGTTTCCTTTACTTAGTCACTGATTTTATTGTTTTACCGTATATCGGCCACAGCACTAGCTCGGTCGCCCAATCGATCAATCATCAAACGCTTTCCAACTCAATCACAAACACAAGTATCAGGTTTCAAGACATCGTTTATTTAAAAATTCAATACACGAAGGGTCAAAATACTAAAAATATCAATGAAGAGAATTTAACCTGATGTGTAAAACTAACGAGAAAAATGAAAGAGAATATTATTTGCGACAACATGTCTACAGAGCTAAGAAAATTGGCTTTGCGAAAACACATGAGTTGATTATTGACTTTGGAGGACAAAAACGAAACCCAATACAACAATATTTCATTCTTGTAATATAACGGCTAACATTTGAGAAAACAACAAAAAATTAAAGCGAAGAACTCGTGTAAAAATCAATCTGAAATCGAGTAATTTCTTCGCCGCCGGTCCGAAAATATTACGGCGCTGCGAAAGGAAGATGAAAGTCGTAAATCAACAGACGAAACGCAAAACCAAGACCATTATTTTTAGATTAGTCGTATTTCAACTGTGTTAAATTAGGTGGCCACTTGGCTCTTTTCCCTGCGGTTTTTTTGGTTGCTAATGAGACGCAAAAAATTTTGAACGAAGCGAAATATAAACAAAGCGCCTGAAGTTGCTGTAAATTAAATATGCAGAAATCCAGCGTGCAAGTTTCTGTTCACTTTTAAACCTACTATTCCCAATACAGGGAACTAAATGAAAAAAAATGGGCAAGGAAGTTCAATAACAATAATTTTTCATTCAGCTGAGGCGAAGAAACCTATTTCCAAGCAAAAAAATTGTTCAAAATTTCGCAGACGGCCGCTCCATGACCACATGTTCAAATTATTCTTCATCCCAATAAGTCCTCTAGGTAACAGTCTTAAATTACTTAAGATTTGAAACACATATCAGACTGCAATGTTTACACGACACAGTTTATTGATTAGTAGAACGAGAGGCAAGACCAATACATTAAAACGCCAACGGTAGTTCTAAGGGTGTTGTGGATGGGTAAGCGATCACTAGGTCGAGACTGACATGACTGAACTTTAAAACGATCTGAAATCTGATACACTGGGACAGCTAAATGACTGTTAGATAAGGAGCGTCTTCTCTTTGAATTAGTAACTAGCAGTCATCACCTACAATGATCCTTGTACTTACTTCTTTTTCTCGATCCAAGCTGCTCTGGGTTCCATTCCGGAGCTCCCAGCGTACTCGTGTCAGGAAATAAAGGCAAGCGAAGGTAAAGAGACCATTAGCAGCAAGTACTGGCTGGATCCAACTGCCACTGGAACGGCCGTTTTGGTTTATTGTGACATGGACTTAGAAGGTTAATGATGTCATGCCACTTATGTGTTGTTTTGAGTATAGGCTTTGAGTATAGCTTTGATTTTGATGTTTTTGATGTTTCTCTTTCAGTACCATGACCTTTTGATCTACTTTATATTAAAACATATACGTTAAAGTTCTTTTTTAATCGTTTGCAATTTAGATGTCGATGAATGCATCACTGGCAACCATGACTGTGACGTGAATGCAAACTGCACTAACACAGTTGGTGGACATAACTGTTCTTGTAAGGAAGGATTTGCAGGAGATGGTCGCTCGTGTTCAGGTAAATTGGCTTCAATTTGTTAAAGCTAGAACTTATAATCGGGGCTCCCCAATTTCAGGTTATCATTTTAAAATTTATTATTTTTCAAGTTGTAGTGGAAGGACTATTCATTCCATTACTCCATCACTCCTTCACTCATTCACTCCTTCCTTCACTTCCCGTTAAACATATGTGCAAGTGCAAGTGAATTTATGA
>JAHPZR010013420.1:20000-52500 GCA_019787425.1 Platygyra sinensis
ATCTCCTGTCATACTCCGGTAGATCAAAACGATCTGAAAAATGTAAATCATTGATGTAATGCTTCATCATTAACATATACACAATCAACCACTCCACGAGCCTGACCAAACAGATCTACTGTGCTTTTATCTCGCATCACCGTACCCAAATTCACAATTAGCCAATCAGAAGCCTTGTCGGATATCCTGATTTATTAAAAACTGGATCATTGGATAATGCAGTTCGAGAGTTTTCATTGGCTAAGCCATCATGGTATATGAGCCATTATAGTATGATCTACAAAAAGGGCGAGCGCATGCGTGATTATCCTACGATATCAAGTCACTGACCAGGCACCGACTAGATATGACTACGATATCATGGCCACTTGATCGAATTTAAGTGCGGTCAATACGTAATCGTATCTTTTTGGTACGCTTCGACGACATGTCTGGCTCGTTTGGTCTCGTCATGATCATGGGTATTTGAAGTCGACTAAGTCTCGCCAAAATAAAAACCATGGCTCGAACAAATTCACCTGATCTGCTGCCGAATGTACGATAAGGAATAAGCATTAAGTCACTTACATAATCCCATAATTTCATGGGGGGTTTAGAAACGGAAAAGTAAACATTGTACTTTAAGACTGCATATTTCTAAAAAACTTGTTATAAAGAATAAGTAAGGAAGGCAAAGGTGGCTTGACAGCCGTAATGCACTGCCAGCTCTAGATCAAGCTGTCCAGTTTCGAGCCCTGGCGGGCACTTGCTGTCACAGTGTCTCCCTCAGCTGTGTCATATAGTTAAGCTGAGCTTCCGCTGAGTCGGAAGCATATCACCTTGAACAAGGTGACATGCTTCGCTTAGGGGTAATTCAGTGGCACATTAACAACCAGGAGTTTGCTTTACATAGATGAAACACGAATGATATGCATGCGGGGCTATGGAGACCCTGGCCCCATGCAGATTTCAAACGTGTGCATCACCCACCAGCCTCGCAGTCAGTAAGTTTATCTCAATACCCTTTTTGTTTTTTCAACAAAATCGAAAACTGAGATAATTCGAAGGCCTTTTCATTTCATTTTCTAGGCTTAAACAAATATAACGAAAACAGAACAGACGTGACAACGACGGGGTTGCCTGTCAAGTTTTGTAACTGTCTTTCGCTAATTTTGATGCACTTCGGTTACAAATCAGACTCGCTTAGTTTCACGTTGGCTGTTTCGTATCAACTGTGTCACGACAAAATACTGATCTGTCAAACAAAGATACCTAGCAATGCAAAGAAACTCGCCAGCGCAGCCGGTCGTAACATTGTACTGAGTAAAATACAGTTTGAATCAGCGCTCATCTTAATTATGAGCTCGACCTAGGCAGTTCCAATATTTATTGTATATATGGCGAGAATTTTAGGCAATAAACCTTGGGAATAGAATTCTATATGTGCTATATTTTCACCTGTGAAAAAAGCGATACGTCCAATCAGGTTTGCGTATAGCGTTCTTCACATGTGAAAAATATAACCAATCACCGTTCATGATATGCCCCATACAAGATTAAGAACTTATTCAGTGCCAAAGATGCTATTTCCAAATTATCACGATCCCGTGTTGTTTATAAATTTTCTTGCGCAGGCTGTAGTGCCTGTTATGTCGGCGAAACAAACCGACATCTTGCTACACGTGTTCGTGAACATTTAACATCTGATAAGAACTCGCATATCTTTCAGCACATTAATGGGTCAGAAGCATGCAGATCTTTATGCTCAGAGGATTGTTTTTCAATCCTTGACACCGCCTCCACGTCTTTTCAACTTAAAATCAAGGAGGCCTTACACATAGGTTGGGAAAAACCCTCTTTAAACAAGCAAGTTAATCATGTCAATTTAACACTTTCATTCTAATTTTCCTTGTCCATACCCATTGTCTTCTCATCATTGTATTCTCTATTACTTCACTTTCACGTTGTTATTTAATTAGTATTCATACATTTTATTAGCTATCTTTATATAACACCGACTAGCGGTTCACTTGTATTCACAACTGACGATGGATGTTGATCATCCGAAACATGTTTTGCAAATTTAAAATTGTGTTTTTCTATCTGAAAGTTATTTCTTGTCTGCTATTAGTTCGAAAGTTTAGAATCACTTAGCCAATCAGAGTTAAGCATTCTCATGGCTTCCGAGAAACGCGGGCTTGAAATCAGCGTCCGCTTGAAGTTTGTGTCTCGATAACATGGCTTCGGTTCCCGTTTCACTTCACTTTCGGAAAAACAGCAATGGAATATATCTAACAAATATCTTGAGCGCTAGAACTTCAGTTTGAGAATCAATGGCCATTCAAGAAACCGAGGAAGTAAATTTAACATCAGAAAGCCAACAACATTCAAAGAGCAACATTCAAATTTAAACAGTACAGTGTAAGTCAACAGAGTCCGAATTTGTCTTTGCAGAGGGCGAAACGTCGCCATGACATGATTGAATCTGACAGTAATTATGGGCAAACGAAAAGACTTCTCACTATGTATTTACGAATTCTCCCCTATTATATTTAAGCTTAATTGTGTAGGCTCGTTGTACGCCTGTATCTGGACTGGAAAGCAGATTTGTTTTTCATTACGCTCGGTCATTCATTACGTTCTCAGCGTTCTGCATGTAAACTTATGGTGCCGGGAAAAAACTAAAACTGATTTAATGGATGTGTTTAATTCTCGTTATATATACAATAAACAAATTACAGCATAGAAAGTGCTTTGTACAGATTTTTATTTACTCGTTGCAAAACTTTGGAAAACCCACTCGTTCGCAGCGCTCATGCAGTCGTTCGTTTTCTAAAGTCTTGCAACTCGTGAGTAAAAATCCGTACGTCGCACTTTCTATAAAGTAATCTATTTTTAATATTTGATATATCCACTTGATTTTGGACAAAGTAGCTTAAGGTTGAAAGCTGTTTCTATTTAACAACTTCTCACATTTAGGACGCCCTTCCGTCGTCATTAGCTCATCATAAAGCCTGCAATACAAAGGAGTAGAACCTTAATTTTAAAATTTTTGAATCAGTCTTTCTAATTCATACTTTACAAGTATTAAAGATGGGCAACGGTGGTAAATCTAGGGGAGGGGCCCGGGGGCCCATGCCTCCCCTTATTTTGGGTAAAAAGTGGAGAAATGACGGTAGGGAGAAAAGCCAGCAGTGAAAGTAAATCCCCCACCCCACCCCTTAGGTCAAAGTTTGGATCCGCCACTGGCAAAGGATTTGGGCAAATTGACTTTGATTTAATTTAGCAAAATCATTAGAATACAAAATTTGTTTAACAAATCTGTGCTCTTAATTTTTTTTTAAATTTACAGTTGTATTCAGTAAGCTATTTAATTGTTCTTTGGTCTGGTTTCCGCTCATCCATGCTTAACATTTTCTTTACTTTTACTTCAGCCATAATCACTAATAGCGATAGTCTATGGACCGCCTTCACTGTCACGTAATAAAAAATAAGTAAATCGAAAACCATCACCCAGTGGAAAAAGGTAAGAAATTGTGATGTTATAGAAGATTAAGAAAGAAGACAATTCTCCTAGTTTTAGGCCTGTGCATTTCCCCAAGCTTCAAATATTCGTCGAAATGTTTCGCGGAAATTTACAGAGCTCAGTATGAGAACGCCATGTTGGTGTACATTCGTGGTACACCAATGGTCACCAATATGCTCGGAATGATTATCAGTAGGATTCAGTACTGAACAAACAAGCATCACATAAACGCTTTTCCTAATGCTATAACTTCTAAAAAGGCTCAGAATCATGAGACAAGTATATATTTTTCAACAAACTCGATTTTACCCTTCTGTCACGCATCTCTATAACCCTGAAATTCAAAATGCTCTGGTTCCCAAACGAAGCACGCTACTGGGTCCTAAAATTGTAAACGGATATAAATACATCGCCTCTTATTGTTGATGAGAATAAAGACTTTGGCGACTCTTAAGTTTTGGATTTTAAAAAGTCATGACGTCACGTGAAAACGATGGATTAGTAAAGGAATCTTCAACAATAAGGTATCCTATTGTAAAATTAACTAATTAAGAATTCTCAAATCATAATTATTGTCGTGACTATAAAAACATTGATTTAGTTCAGTTTTTGTACGCGTTACGTATCTGGAATTGTGGTCACGTGATAATGACGTAAACGCGACCTCGTGCGTTCTTTACTTTTTTTTTTTTTTTGGTTAACTAGTCGCCATAATGTTGGAACCTTTGGTGGATGGTGAATAAATACAGTTCTCTCCTTATTGTTTGAATCTGGAAATCGCTTTATGGGACAATTATTTATTTCTTTCCTTACTTACCTGCGCTGCAAATTCATAGTGAAGTACGCCAAGTCGGTCGTCTGCCTCTGTAAATGCAAAATAAACTCTAATCACGTGCACTTTAGGCAGATATTAATAATTAGTGTTAACTAAAACAGTGGATAGCGTCGAAGGTACGCTCTGATTGGCTCGTCAAACTCCGGATATCCTTTGCTATTTACCTCTAAGCAACTCAGGAAAAAATGGCGTCCCGGTTTGCATCCGTGACCAGCGAAGAAATCACCCAAATCAATTTTCTGTGGTCAGGGTGCATATAATCTCACTGTTTTAGTATATACTAAAACAACTATTCACCTCAGTGTCGGTGGCTAGCGATGAATAGTTGTTAACTGTCTACCTAATTTTCTTTAGCAATTTGAATGAAAATAATCACGGGAATACTTGGACCGTGCGAGGTGTTACTGGCATTTTAATAACTAGCCTCAATTGCTTTGCACTGATCACGTGATTATTCGTTCAATTCAACGTCTCATTCTTTCAGTGAAGACTGACTTTCGCGAAACAGTCTTTTGTGTGATAATGGCCACATGGGCTTCCCTTGGTGATGTCGTCTGCTGCACACAACCTTCGCCTACTTCAAAATTTTAACATGTCGTACATACCAAATAAAAATCCCTTTGAACTTTCATCTCATCCATCTGTAACAAAAATTGTATAAATCAATTTCTAAACATTGTCGTTGAAAAAGACAATGAAAAAATAAGCCTTGACACAACATATGTGCAATATTGTGTGTAACAGGTAAATTGCATCAGGTGTGCACAAATGAGACCGCTGGATATTTATCAGAAGGGGTACGTGTTAATTTGTATTAATACTCCTCCCAACATCAAGGGCAGGACCTTGAGGCACAACCTACCTGGAACTTAAGCTCTTTCACTTCTTCACCAGAATCATTTGTTTTCTTTTCACACAAAACCTAGAATATAAATAACATATCGGCTAAAGTACGGTATTATGGGCTACGGTGTCCAGTGCCGGATACGAAATAACATCTATTCACCTTGGCGAACTTATTAACCTGAACTTAAGAAGAAAAAAAGAATCTTTTGACGTGTAAGTTAATTCTTTTAGAAAGCAAGCCATAAACCAACAACGAAATAATTGGGTCGGATAGTTCCTCGACTGGCAATACAGCAATCATAAAGGGGGTAGGTTTTTAAAGAGATTCGGAAGCTGGCCCGTCTTTGGAGCAAATCATTCGCGCTCCGACGAAGAGCTAACGCTCGAAACGCCAGCTTGCGAATCTTTTTAAGGTGGCCAATTCACATTATCAACCCAGTTGATAAAACCAATTCGGTATACCTTGTAATACAGCAAGTAGATTGGTTGATTGCTGTGACTGATCCTCCGACCTAACTTAGTCGAGCAATAAAAAAAGCGTTAACGTTCAATCTATAGACAGCTAGATAAGCTCACTTACTCGTGTTAAACACCTGTTTTATAAATATCTCATTGAGGGCCGGGAACCCACCAAGCTACAACAAACGTGACACGTGCTTTGAGTTTCACATACCTTTGATTTTAATGTATCGATTTCTTCTTTCATTATTGACTTCAGCTGCTTAACAATTTCCTTATTCTCTGTTTCCCTCTTTGCATTCAGATTAGCCTCAAGTTCAGCTAACCTCTTGTCAGCTTTCAATAATTTCTCACTTTGTTCAGTCACTTGTTTCTACAAGTAAATGATAATATTTGTCGATAATATTTGTCCACTAGTCCTACTTCCTTTCTTTCGTTTATTCCTTAAGCTTTCTTTCTCGTCTTCAATCTAATGATGCCACATATACGTATGACCTCCCAGATTACAGACACTAAGGTGTTTCCTTTTATTATTAGTTTCAACAAAGTCTCATTAACGAGGTCTTAACTCTCGCTAGAAGTTTCCGACGTACCTTTGATTTCAAAGTGGCAATCTCTTCTTTGACTGCCGACTTCAACTTTCCGAGCATTTCTTCCCGCTCTTTTTCTTTCTTTTTGTCCATGTCTGTTTGAAGTGCGTTTAGCCTCTTCTCGGCTGTCAATCGCATTTCACGTTGTTCAGTCACTTGTTTCTACAAAACGACGAAAAGTTCTCTTTATTGATTTCTCTGCGCATGTGGAAATAGTATAATTGCATCGCGCAGATCGGTCGATGTAAGTACACTGCTGTTGAGTTAGCTCCAATTCGTGGAAAAATTGTGATGAATCATGTGTCAATCACCATTGAAAATTTAGCAACAAACAAAATGAGTTTTCACTGATCGACACATGTCTCCCAAATGGACAAACTAATCCTAGCAGTATATGAAGAGTCTGTCACATCTGAACCTTGCTCTATGTGCCAGTGATAAAGCATTCAGCAGTCTGTAGGGAAGATCACTGATTCTACCCGACGATGCTGGGAACTCGGATTTTTATTTCTACATAGGCTGCATCATCATCATTGTAACTGCGCACAGGTAGCCTGCATCACTGACTGAATATTATATATATATATTTTTTCATTTTGTTTTTTCTGCCACGCAGGCTTACCTGATAGCACTTCTTATCAACAGACTTCTTCAGAAGGTCAGAGAACCTTACCTGCATGTCCACAATGGTCTCTTTAAGACGCTGGTTTTCTGCAAGTAACCCATCCTTCTCATGATCAGTTGCTGAGTGAAAGAAATGGACGCATTAAAGCCCTTAAGCTGGCTGCTTCTTTTTCTGTACGAGAATGTTTTCAAAAATGTTTGATTCATTTTGGCGTCACGCAGGTAAGGTGTTGTTATACAATCAGAGCTACCAAATATCAGGGCCAGGCTGTTTTAAGTAAGCCCGATTAAGCTAACCCAGGATTAGCGAGAATTTTGATTTCAGTTTTGTAACTTTTTGGTCACTAGGTAATCTGTTTCTAGTGTGTAAATTTATTTGTTGTAACTTTGTGTGCTGTTTGTGTCTGTCTGTTTTTAAGCCTGATTAGTTTAATTTTGTAAGCCCCCTTGATAAGCCTGACTTTCGAGCAACCTGGCCCTTGAAGCATAATAAAATCCCCCCTGATGTTATCGATTGAACCAGCCCTTCCGGAACACTTCTATGAACCTTTCAGCTTAAAAAATTAAATGAAAGAAAGTTTTCAACCCACACTCACGGAGGATTTTGAAAACCTGTTTACTAATATGACGAGGAAATTCGAATTGATATAAAAAGGGGAGGGGAGAGTAAATAAACGACAATTTTAAAATCTCTCAAATAAAACGTGATTACAGCTGTGATTGGCTTTAAAAGATAATCGTTTTTCCTTACCCTTTCCTTTACTTCTCAGTGCTGTTAACCAAACCTGTCCCGGGGAACAAAAAAAAACACGATTTATAAAAGTGCAGACTTTAAGGACGGACCCGACAAACCTGGTATAAAGCCTCGCCTACGCAAGCAATTTTATTTGACGATTTTATATTATGTGCCAAATTTATTATATCGATCGAGTAGATTGTACAGCACTTAAAATATTTGTCAGTAGTACAAAGTTTAGTGCGTCAGTAATGACTTTGGACAGCAGAGATACGCAAAAACAAGACGGGGCTGCAAAGTCAACTCCAAAAATCTTGGAGCTTGCGCCGAATATCTTTGTCACATTTTATGTGACGAGCCGTCTACACGAGCAGATTTTCGTATTTAGGAACTTTCTTTATAACAAAGCGCGCGCTAGTCCTATCTAAATCCTATTGAGCCATCATGAACAAAAATCATGAACAAATCTTTATGTACGCACAGCCGTGCTCAATAAAATGACGTGTGCAATGACGTGTGCAGTTTCATTTCAGCTGCAAATTTCCGTCGCGTTTAGTGCAAGTTCCTTTAATTAATTAAGTTTCGGCAACGTGAAGATTATTCTGAACAATCCTAACCCTACTTCGAGCCTTTGACTTTTGCCCGGCAAAGATGTTTACTTCGACGTGAGTATTTTGACTTTGCTTGTCTACATTTTCATGGAGTATTTGTACTTTGTTTGGCTTTGTTTGGCACTTGGGAAGTTTGGAGAGCACTCAAGAAGTTAGAGTTGCTCTCGGCTGCGCCTCGAGCAACTCTTACGCTTCTTTCGTGCTCTCCAAACTTCCCGCGTGCATCCATTTAACAATTATGATATTCCGCGAGATTGAGCAGGATAATTGTTTTATTATTCAACAAATTGATAACAAAATTGATTTCCAAGCTCGTAACATTTTTAAACCTTTCTGTCGACATTTTTCACTTCACTTTTTCTTCCCACGTACGAAGCTACGTATATCGCCGGATATCTGTCACCTACGGATGACAGATATCGAGAGCATCATGACCATATTTGGATATTGTTACAATTTGTTGAATAATAAAACTCGATATACGCACGCTAAGCATGAACCAATTCTTAATTGTCACATAAATGCTGGCGCGTTTTAGCAATCAGCAAAAATATTTGTCACACGTAAAAATTGGCCAATTTTCTTCATCTAACCGGCTCCACTTTTCTTGGGTTGCACCGTTACGCAATCAAAAAATAATTCCAAAACCATTGAGTTAATAAACTCAAGAAATTGTAACGTTATAGGAGATGGACAATTAAGACAGTTCTCTAAGTTTTAGATCTGTACGTTTAGCCGATCTTCAAATATTTGTCGAAATGTTTTGCACAAATATACAGGGCCCAGTATGAAGCCGCCATGTTGGTGCACCTCCAAGGGAAACTAACAAGGCGGCCGGAAAATAGTGTAAATATCTGGAACTTACCATGGCTATCTATTACCTGAACTGATCAAGCAAATAAATCAAGAATATAAATAAGCACTTTTCCTAAAAAGGCTAAAACTCCCGAGATAAGTATATATTTTTTGACAAAAACGTTCATAGCTTTATGTACGCACCGCCATAACTTTAAAATTTAAAAAGGTGTCCGTTTTTTAGACGAAGCATGTTCTTGAGCTGAAAAGTTGTTCACAGATATTAATTTACCCCCTCTCATGCCTGATGAAGATAATAACTTTGATCCCTCTTTAGTTTTGGATTTAAGAAAATGATGACGTCACTTGCAACCCAAGAATCTGAACTCACACAACCCAGAATCCTCCACTTTGCTCTGACGAAGGTTAACGTCAGCTTCACAAAATTGTCAGGGCGGCTCGGATAATAGCCCTTAAGTGTGATGACCTCAGCCTAGCAAAAATCACCACCAAGCCTCGCTTTGATAATGCAAAATCTTAATTTTATCATGAGCCAATTCCCAAAGCAGTTAAGATGAAAAGAATACCCACGTGAAAACGACACGAGGACAGCGAAAGTTTGAGAAAATGTCGCACAAACGAGGCTTGGTGGTGAATTTTTGAGCATGTTACGTAATCACGCATAAGACCTATTTACCTCAATCAACTTTAAGTTGATGAATACCTGGTATACATAACTTGCGGTTTTAAAAGTTTTGTAAGTTGCATTTTAAGTGTCAAGTTCAACTTTAAAACTTTAAAACACTTCAACTAGGTTATTCTGTCGTAATGGTGAAGAGAGGTGCAGTTCGTCACTTGGCTAAACAGAAACTTTTAAAGCTGGCTTCACCTTTTTCTTTGATCAATTCGAAATTTACCTTATTTGTTTCGACGAGAGAAAGCTATAAAGTTAGACTCACCGTTATAATAGCGATAAATCCCGCGGGTGAAATAAGAAGGAAAGAGGAGAAGCACAGATCAGTTATCTGAAATCGGTTAAGATAACAATAAGATATATTTCAGAGAATCCAACGCGCTTGCAAGTGGACAATGCCATAAGAGAAGAAATAAAAAGCATCTGACAAAGCCTGCGTTGTGTTTTTATTTGAACTATGTGCACCACTTTAAAGTTTCAGATCATTCAGAATCGGAAAGTCATTTATGTTAAGGTATAGTAGCCATCTTGGCTGTAAGTTCCCGTAGAATAAATGGAACTATGACCAAATCTCAGGGGAAGTGCAAAAAGCCTTCCATCATGCAGCCGGGACACCCGAGAAATATTATATTATCCCCACAATCTCACTATGACATTTAGGAGGAAATGACTTCAAAACGCCATTGATGAAACATTTTTGTGTTACTGGCTTCTCATAGTCTTCAAATGATTCAACTAAAAATGTCACTTCCTACACACCTTTTCATAAACGCTTTTGTAATTTATCCATTTCAGCTCGTTTGAATAAAACTTTACATTGTCCCACAAACTCCTCACAGCCTGCAAAATTAATTGAAAGACTGAGAATCCTGGAAGCGACGATTAAGACATGATTGTGTACCTACGTTACAAATACTTTTGTCAAAGTCGTAAGGTTGCTAGTGAGCGACAAAGTAAAGTGGCGTAAATAGGAAAATTCGTGTCTTATGTTCCTGTCGAGATTCCGTATTGTTTAAACTGCTTTTTAAGGAAATTGTCTTTTTAGGAAATTACCATTTTCAAGTTTCAATTCAATTTCAAATTTCACATGACTAATTCAAGACCAACCAGCAACGTGACTTCAATGACGTTTTTGTTTTTATCAAAAAGGAATGCCTGTCACTATTTCATTCAGTGTTCAAAACTGTGTTTGTGTAGCTTAGTCCATGAAAAACTGTATCGCTGATGCTAATTTTTAAACAAAGATTCTGCAACCCCTATAAATGAAAATAAAGACAGTTTTACAGTAACTGAGCTGTAAACAAAAATGAGACTAACCTGAGGTAGCGGGTATTTGAAAACATTTTCAGAAAGTGCCTTCAAATAAGGTACTTCATTTTCACTGCCTGCAGTCAAAACAAACAGAGCAATGTTACAAACATCTGTGATGTATATAGTGTAACTACTCCTAGCTTATGTATAAAAAAATATGTAAAATCGGTAAGCAGTTATTCAGAGAGATGGAATTTTAAAGCAGACTTAGAATAGGTTTTTTCTTTTTCTCGCAAAGTCTAATTAATTGTATGTGGGAGTTTTAGAAGTGTGTCTATTAGCACTGTGGGACTAGATGAGACAGTTGCTATCTAAAGCCCTTGTTGTTCATTCATCAGCCACATCCATGCAAATATCTGGGAATCTTTATGACTAGTCTGCTGTTTATACTCGTATGAAATATCTTTAGTCTAAAGAGGGTCATCCTATTTCTCACAGCAGGTTGTTCACTACTCTCTTTCCTTAAACAAGTAATTTTCTTTGTGACAAATCGAGTGACACGTCGTTGCACGGACCCTAAACACTTAGCCATCTAAAAGTTATTTCAGTGTAGAAATTTCTGCTTCATTGTATTTTCGCCAACTGAAAACGCCGCTTTTAACTTTCGAGTTACTTTAATAAAGTCCGATTGACTAGAAGTAATCAAACACAAATGTGGCGCACCCAGGCTCACCCAGGGTCGAAGAACAACATCTGGGAACCGACTGATCAAACTAACAATTACACAGAACGTTTACAAGATGAAACTCCCCCAAGTATTATACTGCTAACTTACCTGAGTAATTTGTCACAACAAGACTTAGAAAAACAATCACCATAACACTTAAAATGATTTTAGAAATCATCTTTGCGGTATTAGCTGACCGTCTCTTATTTTCTCGCTGTAGAATGTCTGACGCGCGCAAAGTTCATTGTTACGTGGTCATGATGGTGATCTCTGACGTGGCACGATAAACTACATTGTGATTTTAAATGTTATCTGTTATAGCTATAAAAATGCGTTTTTTGAATCGATTTTGAATAGATAGATCAGAAATGATGGATGTAATCACTGAGGAAACAGTTTATCGCTAAAGCCTAATTGCTGACACGGACCTTGACCGAACATAAAATAGCAACGATTTGCGCGCGCGCGAATACCTTATTTATTCGATTAAGCGCCCAGGGCGCTTATTTAATTTTTGGGCTTTCAGGGTGGGCGTTTTTTCGAGGCTGGGCGCTTATTACATCTCCACCAGTTTCAGTAAGTAAAAAGTTTATTTTGTAACAAAACGATAAATGAGAACAAAACATGACAAAACATTAAAGCATATAAATTTAACTGTTCATTGTTGGGTTTAAGCCAAGGACTAACAACTCATTGTTCGGTCTTCGCAGAGGTCTCTTAAGCTATCATAATTCTCCATCAACTTTAATGTCATTGCCGCTCAGCTCAATAAGTGAGAGGGGTGCTTATTCGAGGTTGCAATTGGGGCGCTCAAACGTACTTTTTGGGGGTGGGGTGGTGGGGGTAGGCGCATATTCAAGGTTGGGCGCTTAATCGAATGAATGCGGATCTTTTCTTAACTGTGGTCAGCCTCTCCAAATAAGAAAAAAAATAGATCTCGGGAAACACTAATCCGCAACATTAAACTCCCCGCATAATTTTAAACGTCATTGCTGCAAAATTATACGAAAAGGGAGTGACTGAGAAGAACTTTTGAGAATAAAAAAATTGCGACTGAACATTTCTTAAAAGTATTCTAAGATTTAAACAGCTGAAATAAAGTCGACGTTTTCGACGAATAAAAAATCGCCGTTTACTCTCCGTTACGGACTTCATACGTGCGAAACTTTTTGTTTAAAGTGGTACTATGATCAAATTTTTACCCCTTGATATTTTAGGTGTATCACAAAAACTTCCATGAGTTCCCCACATATGCCCGGGCTCCCCCCTCTCGGGCTTAACATTGATGGATGCATTAATTTGTTCATTAGTCATTTTTTTAATATCTGTAGTATTGTAAATATGGTCTTCAGTTTTGTTTCTGTTGTATGCTTTGTTTTTGTGATGTATTTACCAATAATAATAATAATAATAATAAACAAAGGACATAGAATTCCATGAAAGAATCAAAACGCCGTTTACCATTTGCAAAAATCTGCATTAGTTCTGGAGATGTTTAAGTTTGAAAAATGTGTAACATATGCAAAAGAGATGAGTGATGACGTCATACACTCAACCCAATATTATCTCAAGTACAGAAATAGAGCTATCTTGGCCAATTTGCAGTGCAGACTATTGAAACTTGTCAGGCTAATAGTTCTATAGGAAACACACCTGCGGCTATAAAAATTATATTCCCATGGCAACTCACTCTGTTCCAGTCCCCACCCACTTGATTTCAATATGTTAGTGATTTTCAGCTCGAAAACGCTAAACAGGGTGACAAACTGGAACTAACATATTTATATTCCTGCTGGATCATACATATGAGGCACCATTTGCAAGTATGAAAATAGAACGCTGACGGTGGCCAGAAATGCTTTTAATATTGGGGAGGTCTGGAACCCAGTATGTTGCCATGGTAGCAAAACTCTTATTGTGTAATTGTGAAGCACCTTAAGAATATTACTGCAAAGAATCAAACATTTCTGATACAAATTGGCTGAGATATCTTTTTTCATCATATTTGATCAAAATTTGGTTGAGTATATGACGTCATACCGGGCTAATTTGAAAACTTGAATATCTGGAATGAAAAGAAATATTTGAAAAAAGTAAACGGCATTTTTCTTCTCATACAGTCTCCGGCTTGTTTATGTTTTAAAATGGCTTCAGTAGGAAAGATACGATTTTCGTCATAATACCACTTTATTAACCTGTAATTTTTTTGGAATTGTTTTCATCACTTATTGTTCGTCCTAGTATTTATAGAACTTAGTTTTTACACATTTTTTACTTGATAATGGCATTACGGTAATGTTGAAACGTCGGGCAAGATTTCCGTACAACCCCATAAATTTGTTATCCACACTGACAGTTCTTTAACTAAACAATAGCGGAAACAATAGCGTTCCTTTGAGACTTATTCGCTTTGAATAACTTTAATGTAAATTTTTTGGAATGCGAACGAGTCAAATAAAATAAAAATTGTTTTTCTTTTTGTTTTTTTTGTTTTTTTTTTGGGGGGGGGCAATTCTTAACTGAACCTCGTGGTGTAGTGGTGTAGAAGAGAGGCTGGTAAGCGAGAAGTATGCTAAAGGTAAGTGGTTTGAGACCTGATGGGGTACAAGAAAAAAGGATAAAAAATGCATAAGGAGTCTGGGTAACATGTAGAAGAAAAAGAGAGAAGAATTGTCCATAGTCTTAAAATCCCACGGCAGGTTTGCCTTAAATAATCAAATATGCCTATGCTAATATCTCTCAAATTTGTTTACTACGTCTCTGTCAAAAAGTCTCTGCACAAAATCCTGGTTAGTGATATGCTAAAGGCCCGTTTTCACTAGCAACGGAGTCCTAGTCAGTGTCGTAATCCGAAGCGTACAGCGAGACGATCCAGTAAAAATCAAACCGACATCTTCGGAGGACAACCATTCCACTTATAGGGGTTTCGAATGGTCCCATCCAATTTGAAAGTGCTCGCAAAATTTGGCCTTTGCTCGAATTGCTCGTGCTTGCAAAATTCTTGCAACTGCTCGCATGCTCTGTTTTTTGTTAAAATTCCCTGCTGTGTAGCGTAAACATAATTTGCATCTTGGAAACAAAAACTGACATTGGGAACATTGTATCCCGTGTGGTTAACTGGGAAACATTGGGGAGACATGCGCGCGCCGTGAATGGATCTGGAAAAATGCTTCCTCGTTTTGTGGACGTTTATTGAAACTGACCGGTCTGAGGTCAGTCCAAGGTAGTAGGGTAAACCCTGCCTAAAACAGTTCGCTTGTAAAGGCGGGCTATCTTTAACCCTCTTGAAAAGGAACCTACTTGATTGTAAACAGGTCCTTAGAAAGCTTCAGATTCCGTTTAGCGTCCACCCACTGACTCTCGTGAAGCTAAGTGAAGTAATTTTGCAGCAAACGGCATGTAAGGCCTTATCATGTTGCCTAGCTTTGCGCCTGTTGTCCTGTTTTGAAAGTGTCAGCCAGGTTACTTGGCGCAAAACAACGTTTTAATAAAGAGAGATTCCAGCTGACGGAAAATTTATGAAGTGCTCGCTGCTCGCCATTTGTAATTTCTAAAGTGCTCGCTGCTTGCACGAGAAAACTGGTCACTGCTCGTGCTCGCAAAAATAAACGCACTGCTCGCAAAGACCATTCGATACCTCTGCTTATGACTCCGTACCTTACGATCCAGTGAAAACTAGATTGTCGGGGTCGGAAGCAGAAGCGGTAGACTAAAACAATCACAATGCTTAATTCCGGGCCTTGTGACTGGTTGGCTCTTCCACTTCTACTTCTGACTCCGACGGGTGTAGCGAACAACCGGACAGTGACGCCAACGAGAACGCCAAATGAGCAGAAATATGCTTCTGCACGTGCGTTTTGAATATCTCACTGCAGATATATTTACCCTCGAGATGACCGTTAGGTGGTCTTAAACACTGAAGTAAAACCCTCATTTCGTCTTAACCCTGACGATTCACTTGAAACAGGTAAAGCAGAAAGAAAACTGCAGCATTACTGAATGAATACGAACTTAAGCTCAAATGAACTGAAAATTCGACACTTGAATTGAATTGAATTGGCAAAAAGCAGCAACACAGAGAAAGGAAGACTTGATTACTTGCAAGACCTGTATGACACGCCAGGATAACAACGGCTGAATTGAATACAAATTAAAGACTACTGAACGCTATATACGGAACTTTAAGCAAAAAGAATAGCGTTGATGAGGTTACGTAATTAATGATAAGGGATTACATAACACGACGAGAAAAAAACTACAGTGGAACCCCGCTATACCGAAGTGTCGCGGTACCGAAAAAAATGTTCGTTATAGCGGGGTCTTCGTTATAGCCAAGACCCCGTTATAACGAAATCTTAGGTTAACAACATAAATATTGGTTATAGCGGGGTAACCAAGCTGAACAAAGCTGACCAATGGGATATACACCACGCAAAACAGTCCACAGACTTGGGCGTGAACAGCTACATTAAAATAAAGCAAAGCTTTGTATGTCAAATTTTTCCTATCCAGTTGACCAGTAGGAGTCGTGTTTGGCTTATCAACCATTTGTATCATCATGTCGTTTTTACTGACTGCAATCAATTCGTTATAGCGGGGTTCGTTATAGCGGGGTTTGTTTTCACATATTTTACCGTGTAATTCTGCCGGGCTTTCAAATGTTGTTCGTCATAACGGGATCTTCGTTATAGCGGGGTTCGTTATAGTGGGGTGCCACTGTAATCTACATTTTAATATGCACGGAAAAAGTACGCAAAAATAAAGTAATAAATGCAGAAACTCAACCAAACATAGCAAGGAATATTTTGACTACATACACACAAAGACAAAACAGAAAAAGGCGACGAAATAGAAACAAAATATCTCTCGTGGGTATACACGGAAAAATGCCGGTTAGTTTCGCCTACATAGCAGGCACTACAGTAGGGTGCTAGTGGGGGTACCTAGTTATCACTTAACTACTAATTTTTCGGCAAGTTGTCAGTTACCTACTATTTTTTGGCCACTGAATTGTCAGTTACCTACTAATTCTAGTTAACTATTAACTTTCATTTTACAGCGAAAAATATTGTATCATAACCTGAATTTTCTTTAGTTCAACACGCCAATCAGTTTTGGGGGTCAGTCAGACTTATGCTAAAGCCAAGGTATAAATTATATGAAGAAGCAAACAGTTGACAGGCCAAACACGACTCCTATTGGTCAAGATAGGGAAACTTTGACCTCCAAGCTTTGCTTTATTTAAATGTAGCGGTTTTTGCGGAAGTAGGTAGACTGTTTTGCTGGTGTATATGGCATTGTTCGGCTTGGTTCATGATACAAATGGTTGACAGGCCAAACACGACTCCTATTGGTCACGATAGGGAAACCATTGCTTTATTTAAATGTAGCTGTTTACGCGCAAGTCCTCAGTAGACTGTTTCGCTGGTGTAAATGGTACTGTTCGGCTTGGTTTAGGCAAGACCATGGTAATGATCCTCCATGTGGATCTCATCAGTTGTTGGTATTTCTAAAATGAAAAAAAATTCCCTTTGCGTCTGAAGTTGCTCGCGCAACTCGTACACATTTGAGAATGTAAAACACTCTGCTGCTTTAAAGAAACTTCTTGTGGTGTGTACCCTCGTGGCGGATCGAAAATGGCTGGATTCTATTGGCTATAACAGCTAGCCAATGGCATAATGTACTTTTCGATCCTAATTTGTTTGAAGCTCGACCTAGTTATTTTGTGTTTCTTTGCCGGCGTTTTTCCTAGATTTCTAGGCACTCGATAGCTAATCTGCATTGTAAAGCTATTTTGATTTAAACGCACATGCTCTTTTCGCAAAATCCTCTTATAATAGGGCCGATGCAACATGTTGAGTACGTATTTTTTTTTTTTTTTTTTTTGCTTTATGCTCCTTGACGGTAGTTGAGTACTGGCATGTCTCGCACGTTGTAGGATGGGGCCTCTCGATGAAAGTTATGTCTGTAAAATGGGCTTGACAGGCCTACACGACCTCTACAACAGGTAAATGTCACGAAATAGCTTCGCTGCTAGGAAAAAGACTTTGTTCCTTATGTTAACAACAACAGTCGTATTCAGTATAATAATAGAATGTCACTTAACTGTTAATTTTTCATTTATCAGTTAACTACTATTTTTTGAGCCAATTTTCAGTTAACTGTTAACCCCTTTAGCACCCTCCTACAGCCCGCACACAAAACGCACGTCCGCTATTTTGCCAAACGTTATTGTAATAACATTGATATTAAGTTAGTTTTCTCATCCTTTGAAATCAGCAACATGTTCAGTGTGAGGGATCCTTTCCCTCGTGGGCTCGTGGGTGTGGTATACAAGTTTTTGAGTGCGGGTTGTAGTGCCTGCTATGTCGGCGAAACTACCCGACATTTTTCCACGCACGTACGTGAGCACATTTTTAAACATTTACAAAATTCTGAGCATTGCCGTATTTTATGCTGTAATGACTGTCTTAGCATCCTAGATGACGGTTCCATCACCTTCCAACTCAAGATAAATGAAGCCATTCATATTCAATGGGAAAACCTACACTTAATCATCAACTTTGCCATATTTTTTTAAAACTTTCTTTATAATGTTTTACATTGTTATGTTTCCTTTTGTTCTTATAGTTAATTAGCATTTTGGCTCACACTATATATTCGACTCTGTACTTTGTGATTTAAACTTAAGATGACAGAAGTTTCATGTTTTTAAATCTAAAAAGTGTTTTGTTTTTTCTTAAAAATTCCCAATTCTCTATTAATTTGTTGATTACTTCCACTCAAAACAACTATATGCCGGACAAAGAAAAGATCAAAGGATAACACAAGAGAGGAGAACGTGGCTCTGCAAAAGAAGAAGCCCAACAAAGTTTCAAACGAGCCCGGCAACATGGCGGATGCTGAGCTTCAATTAAGGTAATTCCCCTGAAATAAAATTGACAATAGATTTTCGTTCAAACTTTGCCCACTGAATATTTATCATATGAGAACTTCAATTTTGAAATAAAAAAGGGGGGTGCCCGTACTCATTAAGGAGCATTGACCCATTGAAAATGACCCATTTTGGCAGTATTTAATGCTTATTACAAGAGCGCATTCCCGGTAGTAATTGTAAATTTTTGTGACCGAGACTCATGAGAACACGCATTAAACTGGAGTCAATGCATTGTATCGGACACAAATAAACTTTTTAAGTTTGATTTAGACAGAAAGCTGAATTCTTGATTAAAATTTCAACCAAATTTCTCGACATGGTTACCATAGGGCAAAATAGAAAAGACCACAGTTTACTTGCTATTTTCGTTAGTTATTCAATTTTCAGCAATAGGAATCAGATCAGTCTTTCCTTAAGTTTATGATATTAAGTTGATAGCAATGAAAAACGATATACAGTATCATATCAGGCTCTTGATCAGGTGTACTATTTTATCAATGAGGTCCCGGTTAAAAAGTAAGAGGATACGCTAGTAAAGCATGTTGTGGGAAAGGCTAATTATCTCAGAAAAAATGAATGGCTACTCCCATTTTTTTTTTGTGGATTCCAAAAACCCTGGGTAAGATCTACTTTTTTCACGTTTTCGTTATCATGCAGAAATAGGTTTGTACTTAATAACCCCACCGCCGCTAATGTCGTTTCATTCTGTGATGGAACACAGCTGATGTGTACACAAGACTAGTTTTCAACTCTATATAGCGCGCTTTACGCGATCTTGGGATGTTGGAAGCAGCTAGATCAAAATACTCGCATATATCAAGCGAAGCATATATCAAGCTTTCAAACACCATTATAAATGCGTTTGATGAAGCTTGATTCTCATTGGTTGTTGACTTGTTGTGTCTTCTCTGAGGATCTCCTCCCGTGTCTGTTTCTGAGCTTTGAGCTGAAGAAGAAGGATTAAACGTGGCGAGGAGTCTGAGGAACTCATTTAAGGTGAACCGCCTAATTGTGGCGCCATTTTTTGCCTGCCTCATCTTTTGTGCTACAGTAACTCCTTCGACTTTATGGCCGTCTCCTGACCTGAGAAAAGCTTTTCTTCAAGGCACTTTTTGTTTGTTTGTTTGTTTGTTTGTTTTTTTTGTTTCGTTTTGTTTTTTCCATTGAAGCGCGAGGCCTTTTTCGTCACTTTCAGCGCCCAGCCTTAAGGTTTAATTTGTGCAGCAGCGACTGGAAGAGCAGACAGGGCGAATATCACGATTGTCGCATAGCATATTTTGGCCTTAGCAAATAGGTTTTCTCCTTCAGGAACAAGTCAACACAAACCGCACTTTAAATGGTTCTCTAGTAATTTTCTGAGCATTTCCCGCCCGGGTTTATCGGATGCAAAATTGGGATCGCTTAGAAAATATAAGGAACTTTAATAAAACGCACGATGGTCGGTTGCTAGGGCTTTTCCTCCCCGAAGGTTCTTAAGTCTAATTCCTAGCTCACAGAGGAGAACTTTATATTTTAAATGAAGCAAGACATTAGAACATCATAATTGGAGGAAAGTTTTCTTTATACTTTTAAGATTGCAAAGGTATTTTTGACTTTTCTTGAAAGTAAGATGAAAACCTCATCTTAATCAGATAATATGGCGTAGAGTTAGGGCCTGTTCACATGGAGGTGGGGGACCCCAGGTAGGTGAGATCCCCCACCTTGGTGGGATTACCAATCTCTCCATACAATCTCTCTTTTTTCTTGACTGCTTTCACATGAGAAGTGGGGTACCTCACCTAGGCGGATTGCCCGGTCAGCCGTGCCGGGTAACCCGCTTAGGTGGGGTAAGTCTTCTCCATGTGAATGCTGAAGGTGGGGTGGGGTGATGTTTAGCTGGGCATTTATCCATTATAAAACCAATTGAAAGGCTGACCGGACGGCTAAAAATGTTAAATTTAATGCCCAATATTTCGGTTAGACAGGACTAACCTTCCTCAGGGGCTACACTAAATGGAAAGGATTTTAAGCAGGGCCTGTCGGCGATGCACACAAAGATACGCCGATGTTTATTTTAGCGATTGATTTCTTCGATGAATTTGGCCTTGAAAGGCTCACTGAGCCCGAAAAGCCCTTGAATAAAATGAGCAGTGACTGTAAATAACAGCTTGACAAAGAACGAGCTCTTATTAAAGAGAGGTGAGAAACAATCTGGAAGCATTTGGAAACCTCAGCCCAGCGTCCCGGGGTTATAAATATTGCATGTGAAGGCTAGCTTTCTTTTACCACAGGTAGGTGGGGTACCTCACCTACCTGGGGTCCCCCACCTCCATGTGAACAGGCCCTTACAGGTAATTTAAGAAATTCAAATTTCCCGCCATATGACCATTTATGGTCAAGATTAAGGGGTTTTAAACGCGAAAACAATGAATGCATTCGCAAGGGAGAAAACATAAAGCTGTATAAAATCAAAATTGTAGTTTTTTTTTTGATTCAGCATGTGGTGCTATGAGGCGTATTTCGTCACAAATTAAGTCATTATGACGTAACAGGACGTAATAATATTCTAGTAGGGCCTCCCGTCATTGATGAAATGATAAAGATGATCAAGAGATTACATACAGATTGTAAATCTTTTCACCTGATACTGCCTATCCTTTTTTAATCCACTGCACCCTCCCCCCCCCCCTTCTCTCCACAACCTACTCTGCAAAAATAAGAGGGTCTGAATGGAGTTAAGTGCTAAGAGTTATTTGCACATAATTTTTAGTGTTTACTGTTAAATTGGCCAATTGTTTAATGTTTACTGTTTCCGGAGAAAATACTGTTAAGTGTTTAGAGGGTTTTTCGTGGACACCCCATAGGGTCCCATAGTCTTTTAGCATTGTAAATTCTTATCTGCTCTTCGAAAATCGGTAATAAATAACTCATGAACTTTGAGCTTGTGCTCAAAACCTCCCAAAGATTCTGTAGTCTCTTTTTTAGACCCAATGTGCAGCAGCATTCTGAAACACATAACGTTCAGCTGCTCTGGTCATGCAATCCGCGCTCATTTTTGCCTTGATCGGTAGGGAGTTCTGGACGGTCAGGTATGGCATATATCCATGAGCTTTTGACAAGGAAGGAATTACATTAATCTGCCATATGTTTTTCGCATTGCATACTATTCAAATGAAAAACATACTGTCTTTATATAAAGTGAATTATATAGAGGAATCTGATTATATATTACAAGGATTTCTCTCTCTGAAAAAATCTTATCTTAACATTGTAAAAATACGTCCTTCACATATGAAAGGTATGTGAATATTACAACGAAGATATCGTCGAAAATTTTCGGAATTCTCCTTGGAAAACTTCGATAGTCTTAGGACATCTTTGGTATTCTCTGTACATCTTTGGTAGTCTTCAGAAATCTTCGGCTGTCTTCTGTAATCTTCCGAAATCTTCCGAACAGATCGGCAACCGTCGGAAAGTGGCCGAAAACTTCTTGATATACTGAACAAAGTAATGTTGCTATTTTTGGAGCGGTTTTTGTTTCCATCTCGATAAAATTTACTGCTACAGGGAATTTTTCACAGCTAGTGTTAAAAGGCCTAACCTTTAACCAAAGATTTAAGTGTTTAGTGTTATCGAGGAACCCCCATTCAAATAACCTAAAAAAGATGACTCACATTTCCAAGCAAAAGCTCATATTCAAATCATTCCGGGAATGTTTAGATTCTGAAATGCGTAAATTGGTTTTAATTAAGTAATGATCCGCGCAAGAGGTAGGCAAAAAACGGGGTTCAAATGCACAAATAGCCACATCCTACCCACCCTACCCCTACCCATTGGAATGTCCACTTGTCAAATGTAACGCAATCTCTGGAATAATGCGGGTGCACAACAGATCGAAACAGAACTGAGTAAAACGAGTTCTTGATGAGAATCCTCGAATAACAGGAAGATTTCAAAGGCTGCTAATAGACTTCTGGGTCAGATAGGATCTCAGCAAATTGTTAAACTTCTTGTAAACGGCGGCTTATGAAGCGAAAGACAAATAATATTTATGACGCGGGCTTCGAGAGTTGAAATCTTCTTAACCGTTGTGATGTCTTGGAGTGATTTCGTACACTAATCATCGAAAATATGGGTGAAACCTACTGATAACATAACACGAGGAATCGGGGAGCATCCAGTTGTCAACATGTCGCGAGGTAAGTGGAATATATCAGTATTTTCTTTGTGCATCGTTATTTTCACGTTATTATGCTAATTAGGACGACAGCTCTTTATTGACAAAAGCAGAGCTTAAACTTCTTCATCTAAAAAATTACAGTTTAAACTGCCCCAAAATTTTATTGCATATTTTTACAGGTGAGACATTGCTCTTTAAGTGGAAAGTAGTTTTGGGATCTCAAGTGATGTACTTTTGGAGATATTTAACTTTAAATTTCGCCTTTTTTACGGCGCTTCATGAGTAGTCCGAAAGGGCAGAAATTAAAAATTCTGTAAAAAAATCAGATAAAGATTAAATTGCCAAAACAGCCTCCCAACGTAACAAGTAACATTTGCTTGGCTGGAAAAAGGTGTTTTTACCCGGATTTATGTCGTTTTCTTTGTATGGCAAATTGTTAAAAATGTGCCCTGAAATGGCCGCTGAAAGCCATCTCAGAGGGCCAAAACCAAGATGGTGGCCCCAGCGCTAAAATACGAATCGAATTGAACTGAAAATTATATTTTTGTGAATCACTTATCTAGACCATTCATCTGAGAAAGTTTGAGGAATTTGATTTTTTCTCGTCCAAATGACCATAGTTGAAAATTACAGAGGGCGGCTCTTAAATGTGGATATGAATCCAAACGACGTCGAAATCTCTCGCAAGCTCCATGGGAAAGGTATAAAACCAATTCTTGTTTCCTTCGTTCCTTTCTTTACTTGTAAGTAAGCAGCAGCCAACTCGAAAGCTTTGCTACTGTTGCACACTAATTCAAAAATTGTTTATATAATTCATGATATATCTTCCATTATTTTGCTTTTTATACTTGTTTCCTACTTGTTTTTTTTTTTCTTCTACACATACCTGAATAGTGTGAATAAAGGTTGTTGTTGCTGTTTTTATTGTTAAGTTTCAAAGCCATTAAGTGAAAGCAAGAATGTACAAGGAGAGAGCGAAGTTAAAGCATGTCCGTGTATCTAACCTATATCCCGATCAACAGCGGCAACTCAAGTAGAATCAGGACGAATATACCTAACAACTTATCTAACTCTGACCCTGAATCCAACGCACCCTCCAAAGTTAATTTTAATTACTTTGATATACTGCATTTCATTGTTCACCTGAAATTAATATTTGCTCAAACAAGGCATTTTCACTCCTCAATTGTAATATAACAAGTATTCAAGACAAACTTTGATAACCTAGTACAGTTCCTTAATGACAACATTATAAGTCTGTCGGAGACATGGCTTAACAGATCTAATGATCAAATCTCTAATCTTGATCTGCCTGGTTATTCGTTCCTCTCTGAACCCACTACACAAAGGGCAGGTGGAGTTGGTATGTATATTAAGAAAGGTATTCAATATAGCGTTAGACATGACCTAGCTTACTTCTAGCACTGATGAATGTGAAATGTTATGGGTTGAAATTCAGTGATTTAAGGAGGCTTGAAAGGGTTTTATGCTGCACGAGCGCGTGCTGACTAACATGCTCGCGTCAGAATTAAACATTGCAATGGTGCATATTTAGATAGATCAGGAGCCGCCCCACAGTTTCTAAAAATAGAAAGATACGCGCAAAGGTTGTCTCATAGGGTTTGTATGGAGATGGAGGTGATGGGCTCCTGGATAGATCTTGTAGCCTCTCCCAACTGGTTTTGGTTACTTTCTTGTAACCCAAAAAACGATCTAACGGAAAAATATCTCTTTTTCACAGAGAATACGTCCGAGAAACATCAGTGGTTTAGCACGCGTGGGAACTCGATTGAGCGCGTGAACAACCTCGCGCATGTGTAAAGTAGGATCTAGTAGACTGTGACTTTTTCCTTATTTCCAACTTCGTGCACCGATATTTCCGCTTCCGGTTGGTAAACTTTTTTCAAATTTTTGGTGACAACTAAAATCAATCGGATGCATATCTATACCAATTTTTTTAAAATTCCGTAGGTGAGAAAAGAATTTAAAAAGCAATAGTGGAAAAGAAGGTTTTTTCGTTCATCTGCCCTACAGAATTTTTTTCAACTTACATATTTTGAAGATCATTCCTGATAACATGTAATATAGGAATTTGAGAAGATTTCACCGACCTGTTCTCTTAATAACACAATAGCTTTCGATTTTCGGGGTGCAATTGAATGCCTTTTAAGGTTGCCATGGTAACAGGTTTTCTAGAAAAAATATGATGTAGGGATTCTATGACGTTTCATTTATTTCTGTGGTAAATTTCACACTGATACGATAATCAAACTGTATTCGGAAAAGAAATTGTAAAACTAGTCTGGTGAAAATGAAAACCATTCCGAGCCTCCTTAAATAGCAACATGATATGTGGTGTAGTATACCGACATCCTACTTCCAATCTTGAAACATTTCTGAATGAGTTTTACTCAGTTATTGGCAAAATCAATCAAGAGAGGAAACTCTGCCTAATATCTGGTGACTTTAACATTAATCTTCTGAACTTCTATAAACATTCCCTATCAGAGGATTTTATTAATACTTTGGGTTCTTTCTTTCTAGAGCCCCACATACTAAAACCAACAAGAATTACCAATCATTCCTCTACACTGATTGATAATATAATAACTCTGTCAATATCAAACAGTCAGTGCAAACTTATTACGTGATCTAAAGACCATTTGTCTAATTTTCTCATCATTGAGAGGTTTTCTTTTTCAATACATAAAGAGAAAAGCTTTAGATGAATTACTCCAGTATAATGAAGAAGCTTTATTAGTGAATATAGATCCATTGACTGGGCTAATTTATTTCATGGACTATCAGATACTACTGAAATGTTTGATAAGTTTTATACGAAAGTAAGCAATGTTATTAATAGTCATTTATCCTTAAAGCCACTCACCAAAAGGAATCTAAATTCCATACAAAGCCCTGGATTACTCAGGGATTAAAGGTATCTATTATTAATAAAAATGGGTTGTACAGGCACTATCTGAAAACATGTACATGTACATGTTACAGCCATACCAAATTTAAGTGTTATCGAAACAAATTAAATCATCTACTCAAACTAAGTAAAAGCAATTATTATAAAGAATATTTCATGACTAACAAGGCAAAAACAAAAGAAATTTGAAAAGGAATAAAGCAACTTATGTGTCTGAGGTCCAACGGTTCCATCTCAGCTAGTAAATTAATTATTAATGAACATGAGATTACTAATGATAAAGCCATTGCTGATCAATTGCATAAATTTTTCTCTAGTGGAAAAAACTTGGCATCAACTATACCGAAAACAAATCTACCATTTAATCATTATTTAGATAAACCCCAGGCCTCTAGTTTTTTCTTATCACCTACCAGTTGAACAGAGATTGAAAATATAATTATATCCCTAAGTTCAACCAAGGCTTCTGGCCCATTAAGTATTTCAACCTCCCTTCTTAAGACTTTAAAAGGCATTTTATCAATCCCTCTTCAGCTGCTCTTCGATTGTTCATTTTCTACTGGTTTGGTACCTAATCAATTTAAAGTAGCCAGAGTAGTTCCAATCCACAAAAAAGGCTCTAGTTATTTAGTCTCCAATTAAAGACCGTATTTCATTGCTCTCCATATTTAATAGATTAATTCAAAAATTAATGTATAATAGGATTATTAGCTATTTTGAGAAATTTTCTATTCTACGCAATAATCAGTTTGGCTTTAGATCGAAACATTCAACCTCCCATGCTCTTCTCCTATTGACCGATAAGATACAAAGATCAATTGACAATGGCACCGACTCCTGTGGAATCTTCAGTTCTTAGATCTATGTAAAGCATTTGATACAGTTGACCATAAAATTTTATTAGCCAAGTTGGAGTATTATGGCATACGAGGTGTTGCAAATGATTGGTTTGTATCTTATTTAAGAACAGAAAACAGTTTGTCTCTTTGCTTGGTACTAATTCTGATTACCAAACTGTTACATGTGGAGTACCACAGGGGTCAGTGCTTAGCCCTCTTCTTTTTCTTCTTTATATAAATAAATTAATATGCCTAAATGCTCCAATATCTTAGAATTTCACCTTTTTGCTGATGATACAAACTCGTTTCTTAATAATCTTAACATTCTAAATTTAGAAACCAATTTAAATGTAGACTAGAAAAAGTAAGCAAGTGGTTATATGCTAACAAATTATCTCTGAACATTGAAAAAACCAGCTTTGTGGTATTTCATTCTCCGCAAAGAAGAATAGCTCATAAGTTGAATCTTAGTATCTCCAATTTGTCTGTGAAATCTGATACTCAAGTGAAATATTTAGAACTCATTTTTGATTCCAATTTGAATTGGGTAAAAGGGTTTCAAGAGGTATTGGAGTGGTATCTAAAATTAGATATTATGTAAACAGAAACATATTACATCAATTATATCATTCAGTTATCTACCCCTTCCTCGCCTGTGGTCTAGCAATTTGGGGCAATACTTATAGTGCTACTCTTAAACCCTTAATATAACTCTTCAAAAGAGAGCCATACGTACTATAACTTTTTCAAAACCAGATTAACACTCTGAACCTCTTTTTAAGGAACTAGAGATCCTTAAATTAACTGATCTAGTTACCCTTCACATACCCTGGGTACCAGAGGTTTTTCTCGCGCGCGGTGGACGGAAATGGCGGCCGAAGGCCGCTGGCACTGCACGAGCGGCGAAGCCGCGAGAAAAACCTCTGGCGCAGAGCGGCTTTATTCACCGTGCTCGTTGAACTTTGATCAATTTGATCGGATCATACTTAAACCAATCACAGCGAGGATCACCCACTATGAACACGTGGACATTCACGTGAAGACATGACAGATGACATGCGGATTCGCATGACATAACGTTTGGTTTGCTTTCATGGCTTTCCCGGGAATTAAAACTACTCCGGTGAACTGAAAAGTTTCCTGACTCGAAGGCTTCGCTGTCGTGCCGTTTATGTGACGCGAATGTTATGTGTAATGGTGGATATTACAGCCTTTTATCGGGAAATGATAAAAAACCGAAGATTTGCGAAAGAATCTCGACACTTTTGGCTGTCGAGGACGACAATCTGTCCGTCAGGCCGCGTATTCTTTGTAATAAGTGCTACCGACGGATCGAAAAATTCGAGGCGACTGTCAAGGAAGTGACAAATTTAAAAGAATGTTACGAACAAAATATTATTCGTTGGAAAGGAGAAGCTACAAATGGTGAACATGCACGTTCAAAACGTTGTTCAAGCTCGCAAGAAACTTGCAGTAGAAATGAGCCAAAACAAAACACTAACACATGGTAAATCACAGAGGTGTCAGACTCAACGAAGCGACATGCAGATAACGGCTTAAAATTCTGCGAAAATTCCGCCGAATAATACAACATGAAGTGCCCTTCATAAACACGATAGAAGCGACAAAAAGGTCGAGTGACCTAACAGGGCAAATAAACAAATGTCACGAACCGTAGAACTCGTGTAGGCTAGTCAATTCCATTTTGCACTAATTGAAATAGCAGTGATTTCCCGAATCCCGTCGGTAAAACCGCCAACGCATCTTTGCTGTGTATAAAATTCGCAATTCCATCCATTTTGCTCTGCACACCGTCGAACGTTTCAAGAGCTTTTATTATGGCTGTTTCCAGATCTTGATCACTTTAATACAAATCTTTCAGCGCACTAACAAACGTTCTTCACCCCCAAGCAACAAATATTTCACACGCTTCTTCTATTCTTAGAAGCCAATCACCGTATCTTTTAGATGAGAAAACCCTTGGGAGGTCGTTAGGAGCCAATCAGCTTTCTAGTCCAGATTCTGGACTTTTTAGATTTAAACTGCCTTGCCATTGGCTCGGCGCCCTCAAAGAAATCGCGCTCTGGTCCAGAGGTTTTTCGCGCGGGTCACAATAGAGACAGGACAGACACCGGAAACCGCGCAAGAAAAACCTCTGGCACCCAGGGTACCCTTCACAATGCACTCCTCATGTATCATTACCATTGTAGTCTTCGTCCATCTTCCTTTGAAAATTTTTTCCCAACCGTAGCATCGACTGTACACTCATACAATACCAATGCCATCAAGACAAACTATTATGGTAAATTCAACATTCGCTTTGCATCTGTAAAAGTTTGGAGTCACCTTGACGAAATCATTAAACACCTCCCCCTAAAAACGTTTAAAAACAAAGTTAAGTCAAACATCTTACAGTCTTGCTGTTCATGAGTTTTCAACTGGTATTTGTTTGTTTATTTATTTATTTATTTATTTATTTATTTATCTTTTTATTTACTTATTTATTTATTTATTTATTTATTTATTTATTCTTTTCGTCTCTTTTTATTGTAATTGATTCCTTTGCTCAAGCTTTTGTGCCAGCCTAGCTCCTATATTTAAACAGTACTTAGTTTTACTCAGCTCGATTAGCTTTTTATAGTTATCTTAAGTAATCATTACCTTTTTTGTATTAAATATATGTTACTGACCGGCTGGGAGGTTCGCATAGGGAAAAACTGTGACCGAGGTCTTGAAAATGCTGCCCGAGTCCGCAGTCTGAGGGCACAGTTTTTCCCTATACCGACCGACCCTAAGGCGGCCAATGACGCGTTTATCTTTATTTGCTACGTTGAATTGGCTTACAAGTGGGTTTGTTTACGCAACTTTGTCATTGAATTGGCTTACGCGCCGGTTACAAACCATTAGCAAAAAATCTAACGACCTATCAAGCGAGAAACTCAGATGCTAGACAAAGAAAGATGTATTGAAGAACAGATTTATTTCGAAGTACTTCATGTTAGTTGCATTAAAGTCGTCAGTTGAGGCTCTGTTTACAAGCAGGTAGGGTAACCCTAGTGCTAGGGCTACCCTACCCTAGCACATTTCTTCTTATTTTCTACGACGCATTTACTAGCCAGCTAGGGTTACCCTAGCGCTAGGGTAACCCTAGCAGACTGCTAGGGTTACCCAGGCGCTAGGGTAACCCTAGCGCCTTGTAAATGCTCTCCAAGGGCCAACTCGCCTACCCGGGACAACACCATTTTGGCTCCAAAAAGCACAATATGATCACAATAACGACATAATCAGCGAATTATGACCCTGAAAACATGAGGTTCTTTCACAATTTGTCATAATTTTGCTTCGGAAATAAATCATTTTCCAGTTCTGTTATCTGTTCGTACTTACTTACAAGGCCACCGAAGCGTAACAAGCGTAAAGTTGTCTCGGGCAGTAGGGTTACCCTACCTGTAAATGTTGCTTGTAAACCCGAGCTATCTTATAACTCTCTTGCTAGGGTTACCCTGGCAGTAGGGTTACCCTACCTCCTTGTAAACAGGGCCTAAGTTCTCTTAAAGTGTTTTCTCGGTGTGAAATTTCGTACAAAGTTTGAAGTTGTGCTGCAAAAAACAATTCTGTCAGTCGTTGCCACTCACTCGAAATCAGACTTTTGTATAAATTGAGTGGCATTTAGCGAGAAAATTCGTCAAGTGTACTCCACAGAAATTCTCAAATACAGCAACCATCAGAGAGGTAAACTCGACTTAAATCGACTCGGTTTGACTTAAAATTGTACAGAAGGAGCCACACAGAATAACGCGCCATTACAACGCCGAGCTGCAAACAACCAAACAAACTCTCACAAAGTCGGCCCGCTCCAGGAACCAATCAGATTGCAGGATTTGTTGAATTCCACCAGCTCACGAGCCGAAAAAAAGATAATATATTGTATTGTAAAATTTTAACCTTTTATTGTGCTAATAAAAGCTAGTTGTACCTAACCTCCTGCAGGAGGGTTATTCTGAAACAGACGAACCAGAAGCGTAAAGATGGTTTATTGACAACCGTATGATCAATGTATGGGAAAATATTCGTTAAATCTGTTTAAAAAAAACTGATTTGGAGAATCTCTAAGGTTATCATAGTAGTATAATGTACTTGGCTTTCACTTGTAGCTTGCACGGCCTGGAAAACAACTGATCATAGAAATTTAGTCCTGAATACTATGGATATACTTGACACCGTGGACATTCAAAGAGAGATACTAAACGACATCCAAAATTGCGCAAGTATTCTTACGAACTAAGGCTCTAAAAGTAAAATCAAAAATAGAATTTTTGGTCGCCAAAAACTTGACATAATTTGTCAAAAAGAGTGAAATCTATCTTTCTTTAGCATAAATTTACCGTAGTCTATTGTGAATCCGTGAATTTGATTGGCTATGTTACCGTTGACTATCTGCTGTTATAGTTCACCACTAAATTTTCCCAAGAGACTATGAGGTGAGAGAACATATCCCCGTGCCCTATGATAATCTTTTTAAATCTATTTTAAGCTTCGCGTCACGCTGTCAAGGTTATTTTTAGTCTAGGCGCCCGATCACGCAAGCAATGGCCAACGGTCATCAGGTTGTGTCTATCCAAATAAGAAATTGAAAATTTAGCGGGCTAAGAGAAAAAAAAATCAGTTTGTTCAGTTGAACTGCCGCACTGTTAGCAGTGGAAATCATTTTCAGAGCTGGGCAGGAAAATTATCTGAAAAAAAATCTGCTGTTATAGTTCACCACTAAATTTTCCCAAGAGACTATGAGGTGAGAGAACATATCCCCGTGCCCTATGATAATCTTTTTAAATCTATTTTAAGCTTCGCGTCACGCTGTCAAGGTTATTTTTAGTCTAGGCGCCCGATCACGCAAGCAATGGCCAACGGTCATCAGGTTGTGTCTATCCAAATAAGAAATTGAAAATTTAGCGGGCTAAGAGAAAAAAAAAATCAGTTTGTTCAGTTGAACTGCCGCACTGTTAGCACTGGAAATCATTTTCAGAGCTGGGCAGGAAAATTATACGTGCTTCTCCGAAGCCGTAAAACAGAAGTCGTGTCATTCCCCAGCATGAATAATGAATGATTATCACAAAGTGCCAAGACTCGAATTTCTAACCTGCTTGAAAGTCGTTTCTCGGAAAGTGCCGAAAGGCTTGAAGCGAAAAGGATCTCTTTCGAAAGGTATTTTAAAGCGCACGACAGCTAAAATATTTGTTTCGCGTTTGTTAGAACTTTCACTCCAAAAAAAACGGTGCAAATCTTTGTTTATTTAATATCGGAAGTGCTGTGTAATATTTACTGCTGACTAGAATTGCATTCCAATAAACACGCACGAAACTCGTTTCTCGAAAAGTATTGAACGGATTAAATCGAAAAACATCTCTTTGGAAAGGTTATTCAAAGCGCAGGACAGCACAATACTTGTTTCCCGTTTGTTAGAACTTTCGGTCCGAAAATCCCGGTGTAAATGTTTGCATATTTAATTTCGAAATTGCTTTGTAATATGAAACAGAGTTTCAGGGAGGTCCACGCCGAAAAAGGTGCTTCTCTGGAACGAACTAAAACATCGTTTGGATCGGTAGAGACCCTGAGAGAGACCTATCTGGAAAGCCTTTTAAAACTGCTGGTCAGAAAAATTATCTTCTATGTGTTTATCGTGATTTTTACGTCGGAAATTAGTCTTGTCATTTCTCTGCATGACTGGTTCACAATAGCCGCTCTAGCTGCTGACAAGAATTGCATTCACAACACGCTCTAAAGTCGTTTCGCGAAAAGTACTAAAACGGCCTAAACAGAAAAAAGAGATCTCTTTGGAAAGCTCTTTCAAAGCGCCAGACAGTTAGAATTATTCTTCCTCTGACCTTACGAAATGCGCTTCGAAAATCCCGACGAAAAGTTTTTTGCGTAATTGATTAACTGCTAAAATTAAACCTCAATGT
>JAHPZR010013420.1:60000-80000 GCA_019787425.1 Platygyra sinensis
AACGCACACCCATTCGAAAGTGAAACTAGACAAAATACTGATTATTTTTCATCCGGGCTGGTAGTTTTGTCTTTTACCAAAAATATAAGCTTATCTCAGTGTGAATAATACCCCAAATCTGACGGCTGAAAAGCAAAACTAACTAAGTTATGCGAAACAACCTGTATTGAAGTAAAGCTGAAGTAGTAAGAAACAGTCCCGGCAGGGTGCTCAGTAACAAAATAAATGGTCATGCCGAAACGGTTGCTTTATTAAACTCAAAATAGAGCTCGTCTCTAAAATGTTGCTTTTCTGTTACGTATTAGCTGCAATAAAAAAATCACTTCGACATTTTGAGTTTCTTTTCTAAGTCAAGTTTGAAATTAGCTGACGGAGCTAAAAAGACAAAAAAAAACTTTGCATTGTTTTATCGCAAAGCGGAACAATTTGGTTTATTAGCCTGATTTTTCTCCAGGATTGTTCGGATGGACAAGATTAGTCACTAAATCAGGAGACTTTGTTTGGAAATCAGACAGATGGTTTATTAAGTATCCTCAGTAGTGATATTGCCTGTAGAAGAGACTATAAAAGGTTGAAATGTTCAGGTGAGTCGAAACAAATCCGCCTTTGGCCACGCCAACCGGTAAAAACAAGATGGAATACCTCTTTAGGTTCTCAGCCGGATCACATAAGGGGTTTAAAAAGTTAGATTTAATGATCCACATAATATCCGTGTAAAATAATTGGATTTGGTGGATATTTTTGATTAATAGTTAAAAATTTGAAAATAATTTGGAACAAACTGTTGTGTGTTACATGCAATATCACAGCGGCTGATATGAAGCGATCGTCAGTGACGTCATTGTTGATATTTTTCCTCAATTATATTACATCGAATTTGTGCAGAAAAAACTTATTCTAGATACGAATTGACTCCAAACACTCAAAGTTCTTGTAAAGCTTAGAAATTGGTGAAATGTTTGGCCCTTTGAGTGCTATATTGGAGGAAAAACTGGCCTTCATAAACCAAAGATTTAATTTCTGGGTGGTGGAGGTGCTAATGGGTCCATACATTCTTTGTAAGATTTTAAATTTTTTAAGCCTACGTCTAACAAAAACTTTTAATTGTTACATCTGGCTGAAATTCGTTGAGACGAGCAGTTAATTTTGCTATGCCTTTTCGCTGTTCAGGTCGACATTTTTGTAGCTTGATCAGAAACTAAAGCACCTCAGAGTGAGGTAACCTTTGTAAACAAAGATGCCCCCATTGAGTAATACGAGAAGCTTCTAGAATCAATCATTGGTAAACGTTAAAAAGGGGGTTCCCCTTGTTCAGTCCCAGTTGAGTAATTATTCAAGCTTGTGGGCTTTCGGTTTCAAAACAACATCCCGGAAGCTGTTTGGAGATTATATTTCTGTCTAGAAGCGACTCAATCGTTTGTAGAGTTAGCCCCTCTTCGATTTGATTCGATATTCCATACCATAACGTACATGTAATTGCGAAAGAACAATATAGAAGGCTTGGTCCTAATGGGAGACCTCGATGAACAAGATACAGCATCAACATTGCCAAGCAGAAGCAAAGCAAAGAGAAGGCCTGTTCTCAGACGTATTCGCAAGGAGGTGAGCGATTTCAACCCCAAATCCTTTGCAAAACTGAGTGACAAGAAACTGGAAAAGATGAGTATTAAGGAGCTGAATGACTACACTCGACCGCTTTCAAAACATCAGGCCCAAGAGCTCAAGAAAAGGAGGCGAATTCTCAAAAATCGAAAATATGCTTTGAAGTGTCGATTGAAGAGCAAAACGAAACGACAAAATATAGCAGAGGAAAATCGGTCACTAGAGAAAGAGTTGTCAGCAACAAGAGGGAAACTTAAAACGATTCTTGACGAAAGAGATTACTATAAGTCGAAATTTGTTCACCTCTGCACCCGCGTGTCGCGGCTGGTGTGTTCGCCGAGCACCGCAAGACGAGCCAGCAAAGTTGCTTGCTGATTGGGGCGCTGCCAAAATGAAATTCAGATGAAATTCTATACTACAAGTACAGTAAGCTAATTGTTGTAGACTAACGGCATTTAGGGAAAAGAATCAGATGCACTTAAGGGGAATAATAGATGATGAAACGATCTTTGGCATATGGAGTAGTTGATGATGTCTTGTGCCTTCTCGTCTGTGCAGTGGAATCGGAGGGCAATTGAACATGGAGCTGCTCTGATTCTGATGCATAGATTAAGTACATTTTGGCTGTAATGTGCTGATGTCAGTGGAAAGGGAAACAAACAGCAAAGTATGATTAACATAAAGTTTTGTTAAAAGAGGCTCTGATGCGCGAGTTTAATTTCTTTACACGTCACTGACGAGAAGCTGGCTCCATTAAGTCCCTGTTTAAGTGTCACGCATCACTTCAGTACCTCTACTGAGAAGCAAGTGGATGCGTGCTCCTGTTTAGTATTTCACTCTCTTAGCCAATTCAGTCCATAGTCAGCTGAGGGGTAGTGCAAAGAGCTCTGTCTGTGGGATGAAGGCCGACTTGGAAACAAAAGGACGACGTATCTTAGTTGCCGAGCCTGTGTTTGACGCAACGTGAATGTGCTTTAGGTGAACAAGACTTTTGGAAGGTTGAAGACAACCCGGCGGCGAACTAAAGTTATCAACTATTTCTCAGGCCTTTTCTACAGTGGCCAGGTCAGCAGAAAAAAGATCTGCATATTGGCTCAATCTCAGCTCGTTTCGTAATATTTCAATTCCTTGAGTATGTAGGTCTTGTCGGATTTTATTGAACATTACTTCTGCTGAAAGAGTAAACAAATACGGGGATAAAGTAAACATCCCTGACGTACTCCTCTAGACGGCCGAAAACAATTTGTCAAAAAGTCATTGCTCAATGCTGCACTCTCTATGTTGGTGCTAACCCATTTTTGAATACTCGTAACAAAATTGAAGACGTCCAATGCTCTCATTATAAAGGGCCATTCAAGGGAGTCAAAGGCTTTTCTGAAGTCTAGAGACACTAGAATGCCTGTAATGTTAGGCGTCTTAGTATATTCCATGATGTCGATTATAAGACGGATATTTTCCCCAATATAGCGTTCTTAAATAAAACCGGTTTGGTCCGAGTTTATTAGCTTAGGTAGCGAAGCTTCTATTGTTTTAGCTATGGCTTTAGTTGCTATCTTACAATCAACGTTAAGTAAAGTTTATTGATAGGTGGCAAATTCGTTAAATCTAACAGGGAGCCAACCTCCTTTGGTATAATAGTAATATGATGCCTCAGTCTTCTTTGGGAAATGGAAAGCTCATTTGCTTCATAAGCATCGTGGAATTTTGGAGTCTATTAATCTTTTAAATTTAAGGAATAGCTGTCTATGTAATTACTGCCGATCATAAATTGCTTTTAATCCTTATGTGACAATCTAAGGCTTTTATGTATACATATTTACAACTAAATATTATAGAGTTTATTATAGTTGGACTACAGTTGTTTAAAATTTCCTGTATGTAACTCGCATTTAATTTTCATATTATTGTTATTATGTACTTACTTACTTGTTATTATGTACTTTATTTTATTTCTGTTTTTGTCATGCGTTTATACATGAGCCTCTGGCTCGGATACTGAGGGCAACCTCCATCCCACGCTATGACTTTAATAAATGGATTGCCGGATTGATTGATTGATTGATTGATTGATTGAAGGATTCGACGAGGTTATGTCCTAGCGGGACGAAGAAAAAATTACAAAATTCTACCGTGAAACCATCCTCACCTGGAGACTTATCATTTTGAAAAGTTTCTAAAACCTGTTTACATTCGTCGCGTGTTAAAAGGCCTTCAAGTTCATCTCGCTGTCCGTCAAAAAGCTTAGGAAGGCACAATTCCTGAATAAAGCTATCGCATTCCTCTTGTGTTGCGCTACTTGCTGATGTGTATAAAATACTTTTCAATAGCGTCCAAAACCTGGGCCTCGTTTTTAATAATCGTTTCGTTCTCCACCCGTAGTTCAGATATAGTCTTTTTATTGTAATTTCTTCTCTCTAAGTTAAAAAGGTATTTGGTGGGACGCTCGCCTTTTTTCACCCATCGATCCATCTACACTTCGATCTAAGACTTGCTGCCTTTCCCTTCTTAGTGTTTATTATTATTTATTATCATTATTATTATTAATATTATTGTTATTATTATTATTATTATTATTATTATTAATATTATTATTATTATTATTATTATTATTATTATTATTATTATTATTATTATTATTATTATTATTATTATTATATTGTTTGAAGTTCAGTTTTGAGATCATCAAATTCGTTTAACGGACCTGATCAATGTCAGGGGCATGAAAACTATTACAAATGAACTCATCTAACGCCTGAAGTCGACCTGTTATTTCCATTTCCCTACAATTTGTTGATTTTGCTAAAAGTTTTGCTGAAATAGATGGTTGCTACTCTAATTTCCATTTTAAAGCATCTCCGATCCTAAAAACAGCCGTTTGTCAGTTAACTTGGAGTAATAAGAACAAGTTTGAAAATATATTCCACGTCTTTTGTTGACATAGTGTTCATTGTCCAACGGAGAATTATTAAATTTCCAAAGTCCGTGTCCTCTAGGTGTTTCATTAGACGAACACAATGATATGTAAATTGATTTGTCGCCATGCGCTATTTAACAATTAGACTACGAGCCCGAGTTTTCTACGAGCCGAGTTGACTATCGCTCGTAGAAAACGAGGGCGAGTAGTCTAATTGTTTTAGTATAAATTTACCGTAGTCTCATTGCATAAAAAGAAAAAAATGTCAAGAAACGCGTAGAAAAGAACTGTTTTATTATGTTACATTAGGTTCAAACCTGATGCGTAATGTGCACTGATGCGTAACTGTTGACTATTAAGTGTTTCTGTCGAGGAACTATCGGCTGATAGTTGCCCCGCGGAAATTTGATGTTCTTAAGGTGGCTCAATAGGGTTTTAAGAGCGCGCGCACCGATGATGCGAGCTTTAGTAATGTGCGCGCGCTAGCTGACGCAAGCTCATGCAAAGCAGCGAACAAGTCAACAATATAGCTCAAATTACAGCCCAGAAGTAGAAACAGAGAAACCATTTAAAAGAAAACGCGAAGAAAATGATTTGGACGGAAAGGTCTTGTGTGTATTTTGATGAGACCGCCATTGTCGAGTCGCTCATCGACAAAACCGCGTGGTTCGAAAATTCGCGCATGCTCACATAGCGATCTTGGCGAGTTCCTATTCTGATGGCGTAATTGCCATTGAGGTGAAAAATAGAAAAATCCTTATCAGATTTCTCGAATTTCCTTCGGTGAAATTCCTTAAGATTTGGCAGAGAAGTTAGTCCTTATTAGCTTTCCTTGCTTTCAATTTATCAGAAAAATTTGTAAGACAAGGTTTTCGCTCAGCCAAAAAACACAAAAATGCTAAAAACGAAAAAACTACCTTGACAACCCCTACTTTTTTCGATTTTAAAAGTTTCTTCTTGCCAGACTCTACCCGGTTTGAGCATATCAGAAAATTTTACCGAAGGAAACTGAAGAAAATTGAAATCAAAGCCGAACAGACGTCAAAAAATGGCGATGTTTGAGTACTTTTAATTTGAGACTAAAAGCCTTGATATCAGAGGTGACTGTTGAACAGCAAATTTTGGCCCTTGTTTGTTATGTTTCAGTAGCTTTGATAAGGAAAATAGCAAAAAGAACGAGAATATTAACTTTAGATTGAGGCCACTGGCGCGCGCTTCGTAATCTTGCATAACCCTATTGAGCCACCTTAAAACAAATATTTGCCCGAGAAGCGAAGCTTCGAGGGCAAATAGGCTAGTTTTAAGAACATCCAATTTCCAAGGGGCAACTATCAGACCGATAGTTCCGAGACATAAACACTCTATTGTCTTTATTGTTCACCACTAAATTTTTCCCGTAGCGCCATGCCTCAAAACTGAAAACGACAAGATTTTGTTTATCAAAATTTCCAACCACCATGGAGCGCTTAGGTGTTTCGTATTTTCCGTTGTATCCTCTTCAGATGATATTCCATCTATACATGTATAAACAATTTTGTATGTCAACTGTTGATTTCCAAAGAAGAAATCTTCTAAACTGACTTTTCAGCCTAAAAAATACTTCTCTTGCCCTCTTCCAACTAAATTCGACATGGGACGATAAATCCTTTTCATCCTATCCAAAAGAAACTGTAGGAGAAAGCTGCCTTTGATGAGCCATCTCCGTTGAGCGGGCACTATCGTCTGTTAGTATAAATCTGCTAGCGTTCTATCACGAATGACGTCCTCTGATTGGCTACGCTGCTGACGTTCTATTCTGTGATAGATAGTGAGTAGCGTAGCAGTGTGCCCTTGTTAACAAAATAACGGCATTTCTTGCAATTGGCGTTTTCGAGGTGTCTCTAAAGAGGATTTAGATAAAATTTTGAACGACTAGTAGATTTATACTAAAACAATTAGATTATTCGCTCTCGATTTCTATGTGTGATAGTTGACTCGGGCTAGGCCCTCGTCAACTATCACGCGATAGAAATCGAGAGTGAATAATCTAATTGTTTAATAGTCGCCCTAGGGCATTCTATTGACAGATAGTGCCCGCGCGAGATTGTACCACGTGATCAGTTTTGACCAATGACGACAAAGGAAAATTTAGTGGTGAACTATAACAGCAGATAGTCGAGTCAACGGTAACATAGCCAATCAAATTCACGGATTCACAATAGACTACGGTAAATTTATACTAAAGAAAGATAGATTTCACTCTTTTTGACGAATTATGTCAACTTTTATGGCGACCAAAAATTCTATTTTTGATTTTACTTTTAGAGCCTTAGTTCGTAAGAATACTTGCGCAATTTTGGATGTCGTTCTCTTTGAATGTCCACGGTATCAAGTATATCCATGGTATTCAGGACTAAATTTCTATGATCAGTTGTTTTCCAGACCGTGCAAGCTACAAGTGAAAGCCAAGTACATTATACTACTATGATAACCTTAGAGATTCTCTAAATCAGCTTTTTTTTAAAAATAGATTTAACGAATATTTTCCCATACATTGACCATACGGTTGTCAATAAACCATCTTTACGCTTCTGGTTCGCCTGTTTCAGAATAACCCTCCTGCAGGAGGTTAGGTACAACCAGCTTTTATTACCAAAATAAAAGGTTAAAATTTTACAATACAATATATTATCTTTTTTCCGGCTCGTGAGCTGGTGGAACTCAACAAATCCTGCAATCTGATTGGTTCCTGGAGCGGGCCGAATTTGTGAGTTTGTTTGGCTGTTTGCAGCTCGGCGTTGTAATGGCGCGTAATTCTGTGTGTCTCCTTCTGTACAATTTTAAGTCAAACCGAGTCAATTTAAGTCGAGGTTACCTCTCTGATGGTTGCTGTATTTGAGAGAATTTCTGTGGAGTACACTTGACGAATTTTCTCGCTAAATGCCACTCAATTTATACAAAAGTCTGATTTCGAGTGATTCGCAACGACTGACAGAATTGTTTTTCAGCAGCACAACTTCAAACTTTGTACGAAATTTCACACCGAGAAAACACTTTAAGAGAACTTAGGCCCTGTTTACAAGGAGGTAGGGTAACCCTAGCAAGAGAGTTATAAGATAGCTCGGGTTTACAAGCAAAATTTACAGGTAGGGTAACACTACTGCCCGAGACAACTTTACGCTTGTTACGCTTCGGTGGCCTTGTAAGTAAGTACGAACAGATAACAGAACTGGAAAATGATTTATTTCCGAAGCAAAAATATGACAAATTGTGAAAGAACCTCATGTTTTCAGGGTCATAATTCGCTGATTATGTCGTTATTGTGATCATATTGTGGTTTTTGGAGCCAAAATAGAATTGTTCCGGGTAGGCGAGTTGTCCCTAGGAGAGCATTTACATGGCGCTATGGTTACCTTAGCGCCTGCGTAACCCTAGCAGTCTGCCAGGGTTACCCTAACGCTAGGGTAACCCTAGCTGGCTAGTAAATGCGTCGTAGAAAATAAGAAGAAATGTGCTAGGGTAGGGTAGCCCTAGCACTAGGGTTACCCTACCTGCTTGTAAACAGAGCCTTAACTGGTGACTTTAATGCAACTTACATAAAGTACTTCGAAATAAATCTGTTCTTTAATACATCTTTCTTTGTCTAGCATCTGAGATTCTCGCTTGATCGGTCGTTAGATTTTTTGCGAATGGTTTGTAAACGGCGCGTAAGCCAATTCAATGACAAAGTTGCGTCACAGTTTTTCCCTATACGAACCTTCCAGCTGGCCAGTAACATATATTTAACACAAAAAAGGTAATGTTTAATCAGGATAACTAAAAAGCTAATCGAGCTGAGTAAAACTAAGTACTGTTTAAATATAGGAGGTAGGCTGGCACAAAAGCTTGAGCAAAGGAATCAATTACAATAAAGAGACGAAAAGAAAAAAATAAATAAATAAATAAGTAAATAAAAAGATAAATAAATAAATAAACAAACAAATACAAATAAATAAACAAACAAATAAATAAACAAACAAATACCAGTTGAAAACTCATGAACAGTAAGACTGTACATAAGATGTTTGACTTTGGTTATTCCAAACTTTTACAGCTACAAAGCGAATGTTGAATTTACCATAATAGTTTGTCTTAATGGCATTGGTATTGTATGAGTGTACAGATGCTACTGTTGGGAAAAAATTTTCAAAGGAAGATGGAAGAAGATTATAATGGTAATGATACATGAGGAGTGCATTGTGAAGGGTAACAAGATCAGTTAATTTAAGGATCTCTAGTTCCTTAAAAAGAGGCTCAGAGTGTTCATCTGGTTTTGAAAAAGTTATAGTACGTATGGCTCTCTTTTGAAGAGTTATATTAAGGGTTTAAGAGTAGCACTATAAGTATTGCCCCAAATTACCAGACCATAGGTGAGGAAGGGGTAGATAACTGAATGATATAATTGATGTAATATGTTTCTGCTTACATGATATCTAATTTTAGATACCACTCCAATACCTCTTGAAACCTTCTTACCCAATTCAAATTGGAATCAAAAATGAGTTCTAAATATTTCACTTGAGTATCAGATTTCACAGACAAATTGGAGATACTAAGATTCAACTTATGAGCTATTCTTTTTTGCGGAGAATGAAATACCACAAAGCTGTTTTTGTCAATGTTCAGAGATAATTTGTTAGCATATAACCACTGGCTTACCTTTTCTACTTCTACATTTAAATTGGAGCATTTAGGCATATTATTTATATAAAGAAGAAAAAGAAGAGGGCTAAGCACTGACCCCTGTGGTACTCCACATGTAACAGTTTGGTAATCAGAATTAGTACCAAGCAAAGCGATTAACTGTTTTCTGTTACTTAAATAAGATACAAACCAATCATTTGCAACACCTCGTATGCCATAATATTCCAACTTGGCTAATAAAATTTTATGGTCAACTGTATCAAATGCTTTACATAGATCTAAGAACTGAAGATTCCACAGGAGTAGGTGCCATTGTCAATTGATCTTTGTATCTTATCGGTCAATAGGAGAAGAGCATGGGAGGTTGAATGTTTCGATCTAAAGCCAAACTGATTATTGTGTGGAATAGAAAATTTCTCAAGATAGCTAATAATCCTATTATACATTAAATTTTCAATTAATTTATTAAATATTGAGAGCAATGAAATACGGTCTTTAATTGGAGACTAAATAACTGGACCTTTTTTGTGAATTGGAAATACTCTGGCTACTTTAAACTGATTAGCTAGGTAACAAATCAGTAGAAAATGAACAATTGAAAAGCAGCTGAAGAGGGATTGATAAAATGCCTTTTAAAGTCTTAAGAAGGGAGGTTGAAATACTTAATGGGCAAGAAGCCTTGGTTGAACTTAGGGACATAATTATATTTTCAATCTCTGTCCAATTGGTAGGTGATAAGAAAAAACTAGGCCTGGGGTTTATCTAAATAATGATTAAACGGTAGATTCGTTTTTGGTATAGTTGATGCCAAATTTTTTCCAATATTAGAGAAAATTTTATTCAACTGATCAGCAATGGCTTTATCATTAGTAATCTAATGTTCATTGACAATTAATTTACTAGGCGAGATGGAACCGTTGAACTTCAGACATATAAGTTGCTTTATTCCTTTCCAGATTTCCTTTTGTTTTTGCCTCGTTAATCATGAAATATGCTTTATAATAATTGGTTTTACTTAGTTTGAGTAGATGATTTAATTTCTTTCGATAACACTTAAATTTGGTATGGCTGTAACATGTACGTGTTTTCAGATAGTGCCTGTGCAACCTATTTTTATTAATAATAGATACCTTTAATCCCCGAGTAATCCAGGGCTTTGTCTGGAATTTAGATTCCTTTCTGGTGAATGGCTTTAAGGGTAAATGACTATTTATAACATTGCTTAATACTTTCGTATAAAACTTGTGAAACATTTCCGTAGTATCTGATAGTCCATGAAATAAATTAGACCATGCAGTCAATATATCTAAATTCACTTAATAAAGCTTCTTTATTATAATTGGAGTAATCTCGTCTAGAGCTTTTCTCTTTATGTATTGAAAAAGAATGATGAGAAAATTAGGCAAATGGTTTGTTAGATCCGTAATAAGTTCCCACTGACTGTTTGATATTGGATATAGCTAGAGTATATTTTATTAAGTGACTCATTCGTTATTAATTTAAGGGAAAACTTGTTTTTGGCATAGGGTAATATAATCGTGTGATATTCCAGAGCTTAAAAAAGGGTTACTTGATTTTCTATTTCATTACCGCTAAATTTGATACTATGTTATTAAGCTTGAGTTTATTCATATTCATCGAACACCATCATTTCGAGACCTTTTCCAGCTGTATTTACTCTGTTGCTATGGTTAGTTTCTCTTGGCGTTAGTCGAGATAATGAAATAAATCCGATGTCCAGTTTTTGGAAGCGCTCTTTCTGGAAATAATCATTTGGGAATCTATAACTTATAATAATTTTGCTGTGTAATTTTTCAGCCAAACTTTATTCGTTTAGTAGTCCTCTTTGGAAATTGAAATATGGTTGTCTAGTTAAAATTCGTTCTCGTTTATACTTCGTACAAAAGGCCAGGAAAAGTGCATTTACCCTAATCAGTACTAAGGTGTTTGCTTGCATATGTTTAAACTCAAGAGCACGTACAGGTAACGATATGGAGTTGGCGGGTTTATGGTTTTGGAAAAGACCAACCCACGATGCTGTAATTATGCAATCTTCTTCTTGTAACACTTACGTTGTAAGAAATATTTGACAACTTTTCTCTCTTAACTTAGCCCCTTAACTTTTAATCGGTAAAAATCAAGATTATTTCCGTTACTTTGTTTGGGTCAACCACTTAGGAATAGTTGGTTAAAATCAAAGAACAAAATATGTTAGTCAAGCTTGATTCCTCGAAGAAAAATATGCTAAGTAGTCTGGTGCGCAGTCGCAAAAAAGCCTTAAGTGAACTGCGCATGACGATACGTCAGCGTAGTTGACAGTTTGACAGTGATTTGATGGGCCAAGTGGTTGAGCCTTCAAAAGGAACGTGACAAGTGAACTAGTCGCAGTTGAAGTTGTAGTTGGGTTATAATTGAAGCTGACACTGAAGTAATCGTAACAATTCCTGTAATCAGTCAAGAGCAACAGTAGGAAACGTCGTGAATATTGTACCAAAGACACCAGTAGTGGAAATAAAAAGCCGAGTAGCCAAACAAGAGAGTGTTGGAGTCATCAACTAATTCCCCGGAGATTGCTCTAACAATTATCAATCAGTGTAGAGGAATGAAAGGCGCGGTAGCAAAGGTAGAAGACAGACGTATATTTGATCTCTCCTGAAGAAATCTTTAAAAAGTATGTGAATTTAAATTTAATCAGCGCTCTGTCTGCAGAAAATGGAAGATCTTGCAACGGAAGAGGTCTCCACCGATTCCACCGATTACCTCACGCAAGAGACTACGACAAACTACCGGTTCTCAAACGGATGAAGAGTGTGATGGCGACCATTGGTCCGAAGCTTCTGTGAGGCTTGCGAATTTAGAGGCCAAGATGGATAAATTGCTGGACTTGTTTTCCGAAATCGCTACTCTGAAGGTTCGTCTAAAAACCATCGAAGACGAAAACAAAGATTTGAAGAAGGCTGCAGTAAACGCGAAGGAAGAACTACAAGAATTAAAACCCAGCGTAGCGAATTTATGCATGCAACAAGCAGAAGACAGCGAAGAGGTGCAAAAACTTAGAAAGGAGATGGAGCAGATAAAGTGCCGAAACATCAAACTAGAGGCCTATACGAGAAGGGAGAACATAAAGATATTCAATCTCAACGAAAAAGAAGGTGAGACACCGCGAGAAACTGAAAATTTAGTAAGAAATATGATGGAAGAGAATTTGAGAATAATAAGAGAAGACATGAATGAAATTCGCTTTGAGCGGGTGCATCGCCTACCAACTCGGCATAACTCGCAAACTCGTACTAAGCCTAGGCCAATAATCGCCAAATTTAGTTTCTATCAGGATAAAGAGTATGTAATGTCAAAGGTTAAAAACTTGAAAGGTACCGGTATCGGAATTTCACATGACTATCCGAAAGAGATTGATGTAATTCATGAGAAACTTTACCCAGTACTAAAGAAGGCCAAACAAGGGAAACAGTCTGCTTTTTTCAAAGTAGACAAACTAATCATTAACGGACAAGTATATAGGGGAGCGGAGACCGAAAAACTTCCTTATTATGGACTTATTATGAATAGCACAGTTTAGGCAGGCCGAGGGCTGATGAGCTCAAATGCACGTTAGAGAAACTTTTTGTGTATTTATGTTATTTGTAGTTTGTATAAATTATCTTCTTAACTACAGCGATGCGGTAATTAATTATAAATTCGTGTTTACAAACGATAGGCATCAATCAACGCCTGCAAATCTTAGTTATTCTAAATGCAGACATTCTTTAACAGCTTTTCTTCATAGTACTTTGTATTATTAGTGCTATTATTATATCAAATGTTAGTATTTCTAACGTTATCTTTGTGCGTGTGTAAAGACTTTAGAATACAAGATTGTAATATTGTAATATTGGAATGAAATGTAATTATTAACCTGGTAGTAAACTTACATTTATTAATTTATTCATTTTATTTATTTATTTATTTATTTATTTATCTAATGTATTTTTAGTTTTAAACTGTGTGTAACTCTAGCTTTAATGTGCGTATATTAATGTTTCTTTTTTGTAATTGCAATAAAAATGAAAATTCTAAAAAAAAAAAAAAAAAAAAAAAAAAATCAGTGTAGAGGAATGATTGGTAATTCTTGTTGGTTTTAGTATGTGGGGCTCTAGAAAGAAAGAACCCAGAGTATTAGTAAGATCCTCTGTTAGGGAATGTTTATCGAAGTTCAGAAGATTAATGTTAAAGTCACCAGATATTACTCGGCAGAGTTTCCTCTCTTGATTGATTTTGCCAATAACTGAGTAAAACTTATTCAGAAATGTTTCAAGATTGGAAGAAGGATGTCGGTATACTACACCACATATCATGTTGTTATTTAAGTCACTCTCAATTTCAACCCATAACATTTCACATTCATCAGTGCTAGAAGTAACACTATATTGAATACCTTAATATACATATCAACTCCACCTGCCCTTTGTGTAGTGGGTTGAGAGAGGAACGAATAACCAGGCAGATCAAGATCATTAGATCTGTTACGCCATGTCTCCGACAGACTTATAATGTTGAAAGGATAATTCAAATCATTAAGGATCTGTACTAGGTTATCAAAGTTTGCCTTGAATACTTCTTATATTACAATTGAGGAGTGAAAATGCCTTGTTTGAGCAACTATTAACTTCACGTGAACAGTGAAATTTATGTGGTATATCAAAGTAATTAAAATTAACTTTGGAGAAAACAAGTATAGAAAGTAGAAAACAAGTATAGAAAGCAAAATAATAGAAGATATATAATTATATATACAATTTTTGAATAAGTGTGCAACAGCCAAAGTAGTAAAGCTTTCGAGTTGGCTGCTACTTACTTACAAGTAAAGAAAGGGACGAAGGAAACAATAATTGGTTTTATACCTTTCCATTGGAGCTTGCGAGAGACTTCGACGTCGTTTGGGTTTATATCCACATTTAAAGCTTCTGCTGCTTGAAGACGACCTCCTCAGTCGAGATGTAGGCGGACATAGGGGCTCCGTGGATTTCAAGGGAGTTTTTCCTAGTATATTGTTCTAATACGTCCTGGAGATCGTAAAGCTCTGCGATTTCCGCTTCTTGATCGTTAATTTTCCTTCTCACTGCGGCTAGCTGAATTTCCGAACCATCTTGCTGTTTCTGTGTCTTGGCCAAGGCGGTTTGGACATTGGTTAGCTCACCTTTATTTCTGCTGTTTGATTTACGTTCAGTAGTTCTGCGACCTCGTTGATGAGTTTTGAGTTTTCGCAAAGAACATCGAAGACCGTGATCTGAATATCTACTAGCATTTCCTTTTATTCTAAAAGGCTTGTCTCCCCGGCATGATTGTTTGGCGGGATTCCTTTTTCGTTGGCGCCAGACGATGTTTCGTCGTTATTGACATTAGTTAATTGAAGCTCAGCACCCGCCAGGTTGGCTCGTTTGGAACTTTGTTGGGCTTCTTCTTTTACAGCGCCACGTTCTCCTCTCTTGTGTTTTCCTTTGATCTTTCCTTTGTCAGGCGTATAGTTGTTTTGAGTGGAGGTAATCAGAAAATTACTAGAGAATTGGGAAAGTTTAAGAAACAACACAACACTAATGTAGATTAGTTTTTTTCTCGTCGTGTTATGTAATCCCTTATCGTTAATTACGTAACCTCATCAACGCTATTCTTTTTGCTTAAAGTTCCGTATATAGCGTTCAGTAGTCCGGCTTTAATTTGTATTCAATTCAGTCGTTATCCCGGCCTGTCGTACAGGTCTTGCAAGTAATCACGTCTTCCTTTCTCTGTGTTGTTGCTTTTTGCAAATTCAGTGGTTGAATTTTCAGTTCAAGTTATTTGAGCTTAAGTTCGCATTATTAATGCCGTAGTTTTCTTTCTGTTTTACCTGTTTCAAGTGAATCCTTAGGATTAAAACGAATTCAGGTTTTTACTTCAGTGTTTAAGACCACCTTACGCCGGTCATCTCGAGGGTAAATATGCAGTGAGAGATTCAAAACGCACGTGCAGAAGCACATTTCTGCTCATTTGGCGTTCTCGTTGGCGTCACCGTCCGGTTGTTCGCTACACCCGTCGGAGTCAGAAGTAGAAGTGGAAGAGCCAACCAGTCACAAGGCCCGGAATTAAGCATTGTGATTGTTTTAGTCTACCGCTTCTGCTTCCGACCCCGGCAATCTAGTTTTCACTGGATCGTAAGGTACGGAGTCATAAGCGGAATGGTTGTTCATCTTCCGAAGATGTCGGTTAATTTGATTTTTACTGGATCGTCTCGCTGTACGCTTCTGATTACGACACTGACAAGCACTCCGTCGCTAGTGAAAACGGGCCTTAAGCATATCACTAACCAGGATTTTGTGCAGGGACTTGTTGACAGAGTCGTAATAAACAAATTTGAGAGATATTAGGTACACTTGTTTATTTAAGGCAAACCTTAAGACTATGAACAATTCCGTGTCATTTGACTATAAAAGAAGGAAAGATTTCCGTATAACCCCACACATTTATTATACATGCAGAGTTATTAATTATGTATGCACTTGATTGTTTTTGAAGACAATAGCAACTCCCTAAGGTATTGAATATATACATTAATAATTACTACTTACCGTATGAAGAAAAACGATTTGAATGCGCGCTGTCTTTTCGTCGATTCTCTTCTCCCTATAGCTCCATTCTTCTCTCTTTTTCTTCTCCATGTTCTCCAGACTCCTCATGCATTTTTTTATCCTTTTTTCTTATACCCCATCAGTTCTCGAACCACTTACCTTAGCATACCTCTTGCCTACCAACCTCTCTTCTACACCACTACACTACGAGGTTCAGTTGGGAACTGTCCCCTCCCAAAAATAATTTTCATTTTACTTGACTCGTTCGCATTCCAAAAAATTTACAGTCAAACTAAGTGAAGTGTACCCCTCAAGATTGCATTAATGAACTGATTATTTGAAACTTGAACCGGCTAGTCGTTTCAAGAACTGGCAATAATGAATTGATTATTCCAATATTGAACTCCCTCGCTCGATCCAAGAATACGGCTAACGGGTCAGTTCACTGTTGCAACTAGTAGGTTTGAAACCTACTAGTCTTTTCTAGAATGCAATAGTGAAATGATTTTCCGAAAACGAAACCTGAAACTACCAGCAGGACACAACATCTCCAGCAAGGAACGACAATTTTACACACACACTTTATTGCAAACGATCTTCAATTATGGCTCATTGTGCGGTTAAAACTGAAACAAACATGAACAAAACAAACTTTAAAGCGAAAACAGTACAAGTTAAAACTCATGACAATACAGACGAAGACTTACATTTGTAACGCGATGCTGGGACTGCTTACAAACGGCTGAGACGTGATTGTGATTTTATCAGAAACTGCACTCGATGCTTAGATTTGGATATTAACTCTCCGATTCGCACAGCGAAAACTTAAAATAAATGCACACCCCAAAACCTATTTGAATAAATCACACGACGATACAAGCGACACATTCCAACCCGTAGTATGAAGCAATACAAAGAATATACACATTAATTAATACAACGCACGTTTACACCATTTGAGGCGTTACGATCTAACAGAACCCGTTAGCCGTATTCTTGGAACGAACGAGCGAGTTCAATTTTCGAATAATCAATTTATTATTGCATTATTGAAACGACTAGCGGGTTCAAGTTTCAAATAATCAGTTCATTAATGCAATCTTGAGGGGTACGCTTCACTTGGTTTGACTGTAAAAAAAATAAACGGCATTTTTCTTCTCATACAGACTACTTGTTTATGTTTTGAAATGGCTTCAGTAGGAAAGATACGATTTTCGTCATAGTACCACTTTAACCTGTAACAGTTTTTTGTAATTACTTAAGATTTTTGGCCAAGAACCATCTCGAATGAAGAACTTTACCGCAGAACAAATACAGCGCCGCTGTCGGTTGAGATCAAAAGGAAGAGATGGCGCTGGATAGGACACATTAACAGAATGGCCTTGAATGTTATCCCTAGGGTTGCTATGAGATGGACTCCTGCAGGGAAGAGGAAAAGAGGACGCCCTAAATCGTATCTTTCCTACTGAAGCCATTTAAAAACATAAACAAGTAGTCTGTATGAGAAGAAAAATGCCGTTTACCTTTTTCAAATATTTCTTTTCATTCCAGATATTCAAGTTTTTAAAATATGCAAATTGGCCCGGTGATGACGTCATATACTCAACCAAATTTTGATCAAATATGATGAAAAAAGATATCTCAGTCAATTTGTATCAGAAATATTTGATTCTTTGCAGTAATATTCTACTAAAGGTGCTACACAATATGAGTTTAAAAGTTTTGTTACCATGGCAACATACTGGGTTCCAGCCCTCCCCAATATTAAAGGCATTTCTGGCCACCTTCAGATGGCGTTCTATTTTCATATTTGCAAATGGTGCCTCATATGTATGATCCAGCAGGAGTATAAATATGTTAGGTACAATTTGTGACCCTGTTTAGCGTTTTGGAGCTGAAAATCACTAACATATTGAAATCAAGTGGGCGGGGACTGGAACAGAGTGAGTTGCCATGGGAATCTGATTTTAATAGCCGCAGGTGTGTTTCCTATAGAACTATTAGCCTGTCAAGTTTCAATGGTGTACCCTGCAAATTGGCCAAGATAGCTCTATTTCTGTACTTGAGATAATATTGGGTTGAGTGTATGACGTCATCACTCATCTCTTTTGCATACTTTACACATTTTTCAAACTTAAATATCTGCGGAATTAATGCAGATATTTGCAAATGGTAAACGGCGTTTTGATTCTTTCATGGAATTCTATGTCTTTTTATTATTATTATTATTATTAGTAAATACATCACAAAAACAAAGACGATATTTACAATACTACAGATACTAAAAAATGACTAATGAACAAATTATGCATCCATCAATGTTAAGCCCGAAAGGGGGGACCCCGGGCATATGTGGGGCACTCATGGAATTCTTTGTGATACACCCAAAATATCAAGGGGTAAAAATTTGATCATAGTACCACTTTAAACAAAAAGTTTCGCACGTATGAAGTCCGTAACGGAGAGTAAACGGCGATTTTTTATTCGTCGAAAACGTCGATTTTATTTCTTCTTTTTAAATCTTAGAATACTTTTAAGAAATGTTTAGTCGCAATTTTTTTATTCTCAAAAGTTCTTCTAAGTCACTCCCTTTTCGTATAATTTTGCAGCAATGACGTTTAAAATTATGCGGGTAGTTTTTTTTCTAAATTTTGCCGTGGTAGGAGCTTAATGTTGCGGATTAGTGTTTTCCGAGATCTATTTTTTTTCTTATCTGGAGAGGTTGACCGCAGTTAATTCATTCGATTAAGCGCCCCACCCCCAAGAAGTACGTTTAAGCGCCCAATTGCAACCTCGAATAAGCACCCCTCTCACTTATTGAGCTGAGCGGCATAGACATTGAAGTTGATGGAGAATTATGATAGCTTAAGGACGGTGCCTACTAAATACAAAGGTTTTTGCGCCAGGTTAGGACCACGCGGAAAAAGTAGATATTTGCAAGGGCTATTGGAATCCACAAAGAAAAATAGGGGTAGCCACGCATTTTTTCGAGGTAATTAGCCTTGAATCTCAACAAAAATGCTGACATCAGCATTTTTCTGAAAAAAGCTGGAAACGATATTTCTTCACAGATTTCCTTAGAATTCGCCTTTACATACAGAGAGGCAAACACATTTAAAAAGATCTTTAAACTACATGGCAAATGGTAACATTATAATCATTTTTGCTACGTTTTTAGTAACAAAATCGTTGCAAAATTGCTTTTAACGTCGCTGACAGCCTTCCTCTGGTTCAGCTAAAATACAGTCTAAATACCTTTTGCTCACGACCAGAAACTAATCACATGTTGAAAAGGCTTGCCGCTTCCATTTCGCAACAAAAAATTTAGGGGTAGCCACGCGTTTTTTAAAGTTATTGATCTTTTTTTGAAAACTTTTACGGTAACCGTTACATTTTTTCCTGTCACCTGCCCAGTAAGTAAGACATTTGCCTGTCTGCGCGCGCAGTACGCCATCTTCAGGTACATGTTTGCAGTTGGATTTCAGTGTAATGTTCGAAAGATAACAGGTAGATTTTCGGCTGGAAGACGTTAACAGTTAGTGGCTAGCGATATGCTGCTATTCTGGTCTCCCTGGTTTAAGTACAGGTTCATTAAAATTGATTTGGTCACCATAGGAAAAATTTGCTTTAAATTTAGTCGTGTGCTTGGTGGCGTAGTTGATTGCGTCAATGTCAACCCCAGCGCGCGCGCGCTTAAACCATGGCTTGCGTGATGCGCAGAACGTGTGCGCACTAACAAAAGTAGGCACCGTCCTTAAGAGACCTCTGCGAAGACCGAACAATGAGTTGTTAGTCCTTGGCTTAAACCCAACAATGAACAGTTAAATTTATATGCTTTAATGTTTTGTCATGTTTTGTTCTCATTTATCGTTTTGTTACAAAATAAACTTTTTACTTACTGAAACTGGTGGAGATGTAATAAGCGCCCAGCCTCGAAAAAACGCCCACCCTGAAAGCCCAAAAATTAAATAAGCGCCCTGGGCGCTTAATCGAATAAATAAGGTATTCGCGCGCGCGCAAATCGTTGCTATTTTATGTTCGGTCAAGGTCCGTGTCAGCAATTAGGCTTTAGCGATAAACTGTTTCCTCAGTGATTACATCCATCATTTCTGATCTATCTATTCAAAATCGATTCAAAAAACGCATTTTTATAGCTATAACAGATAACATTTAAAATCACAATGTAGTTTATCGTGCCACGTCAGAGATCACCATCATGACCA
>JAHPZR010013420.1:85000-94791 GCA_019787425.1 Platygyra sinensis
CATTGTGGACATGCAGGTAAGGTTCTCTGACCTTCTGAAGAAGTCTGTTGATAAGAAGTGCTATCAGGTAAGCCTGCGTGGCAGAAAAACAAAATGAAAAAATATATATATATAATATTCAGTCAGTGATGCAGGCTACCTGTGCGCAGTTACAATGATGATGATGCAGCCTATGTAGAAATAAAAATCCGAGTTCCCAGCATCGTCGGGTAGAATCAGTGATCTTCCCTACAGACTGCTGAATGCTTTATCACTGGCACATAGAGCAAGGTTCAGATGTGACAGACTCTTCATATACTGCTAGGATTAGTTTGTCCATTTGGGAGACATGTGTCGATCAGTGAAAACTCATTTTGTTTGTTGCTAAATTTTCAATGGTGATTGACACATGATTCATCACAATTTTTCCACGAATTGGAGCTAACTCAACAGCAGTGTACTTACATCGACCGATCTGCGCGATGCAATTATACTATTTCCACATGCGCAGAGAAATCAATAAAGAGAACTTTTCGTCGTTTTGTAGAAACAAGTGACTGAACAACGTGAAATGCGATTGACAGCCGAGAAGAGGCTAAACGCACTTCAAACAGACATGGACAAAAAGAAAGAAAAAGAGCGGGAAGAAATGCTCGGAAAGTTGAAGTCGGCAGTCAAAGAAGAGATTGCCACTTTGAAATCAAAGGTACGTCGGAAACTTCTAGCGAGAGTTAAGACCTTGTTAATGAGACTTTGTTGAAACTAATAATAAAAGGAAACACCTTAGTGTCTGTAATCTGGGAGGTCATACGTATGTGTGGCATCATTAGATTGAAGACGAGAAAGAAAGCTTAAGGAATAAACGAAAGAAAGGAAGTAGGACTAGTGGACAAATATTATCGACAAATATTATCATTTACTTGTAGAAACAAGTGACTGAACAAAGTGAGAAATTATTGAAAGCTGACAAGAGGTTAGCTGAACTTGAGGCTAATCTGAATGCAAAGAGGGAAACAGAGAATAAAGAAATTGTTAAGCAGCTGAAGTCAATAATGAAAGAAGAAATCGATACATTAAAATCAAAGGTATGTGAAACTCAAAGCACGTGTCACGTTTGTTGTAGCTTGGTGGGTTCCCGGCCCTCAATGAGATATTTATAAAACAGGTGTTTAACACGAGTAAGTGAGCTTATCTAGCTGTCTATAGATTGAACATTAACGCTTTTTTATTGTTCGACTAAGTTAAGTCGGAGGGTCAGTCACAGCAATCAACCAATCTACTCGCTGTATTACAAGGTATACCGAATTGGTTTTATCAACTGGGTTGATAATGTGAATTGGCCACCTTAAAAAGATTCGCAAGCTGGCGTTTCGAGCGTTAGCTCTTCGTCGGAGCGCCGTGATTTGCTCCAAAGACGGGCCAGCTTCCGAATCTCTTTAAAAACCTACCCCCTTTATGATTGCTGTATTGCCAGTCGAGGAACTATCCAACCCAATTATTTCGTTGTTGGTTTATGGCTTGCTTTCTAAAAGAATTAACTTACACGTCAAATTAAGATTCTTTTTTTCTTCTTAAGTTCAGGTTAATAAGTTCGCCAAGGTGAATAAATGTTATTTCGTGTTATTTCCGTGCTTTAGCCGATATGTTATTTATATTCTAGGTTTTCTGTGAAAAGAAAACAAATGACTCTGGTGAAGAAGTGAAAGAGCTTAAGTCCCAGGTAGGTTGTGCCCCAAGGTCCTGCCCTTGATGTTGGGAGGAGTATTAATTCAAACTAACACGTACTTCTGATAAATATCCAGCAGTCTCATTTGTGCACACCAGATGCAATTTACCTGTTACACACAATATTGGCTTATTTTTTCATTAAGGGGGTAAGTTTCTAAAGAAACTATGGTGCTGCGTCGGTGGGAGTATTACAGGATAATTTGGTTTTATCAACTGAATTGATAATGTGAATCTGCCACCGTAAAGAGATTCGAAAGCTGACGTTTCGAGCGCTAGCCCTTCGAGCGCTAGCCCTTCGCTCCGACCGTGACGAAGGGCTAGTGCTCGAAACGTCAGCTTTCGAATCTCTTTACGGTGGCCAATTCACACTATCAACTCAGTTGATAAAACCAAATTATTTTTTCATTGCCTTTTTCAACGACAATGTTTAGAAATTGATTTAAACAATTTTTGTTACAGATAGATGAAATGAAAGTTCAAAGGGATTTTTATCTGGTATGTACGATTTTGAAGTAGGCGAAGATTGTGTGCAGCAAACGACATCAGCAAGGGAAGCCCATGTGGCCATTATTACACAAAGACTGTTTCGCGAAAGTCAGTCTTCACTGAAAGAATGAGACGTTGAACTGAACGAAGAATCACGTGATCAGTGCAAAAGCAATTGAGGCTAGTTATTAAAATTCCAGTAACACCTCGCACGGTGATTATTTTCATTAAAATTGCTAAACAAAATTAGGCAGACAGTTAACAACTATTCATCGCTAGCCACCGACACTGAGGTGAATAGTTGTTTTAGTTTATACTAAAATAGTGAGATAATATGCACCCGGCACAGAACATTAATTTGGATGATTTCTTCGCTTGCCACGGATGCAAACCGCGGACCTCCATTTTTTCTCGAGTTGCTCGGAGGTAAATAGCAAAGGATATCCGGAGTTTGACGAGCCAATCAGCGCGCGCCTTCAACGCTATCCACTGTTTTAGTATATACTAATTATTGATATCTGCCTAAAGTGCACGTGGTTAGAATTTATTTTGCATTTACAGAGGCAGACGACGGATTTGTCGTACTTCACTATGAATTTGCAGCGCAGGTAAGTAAGGAAGTAAATATATAATTATGAGTCGAGAATTCTTAATTAGTTAATTTTACAACAGGATATACGTTATTGTTGAAGATTCCTTTACTAATCCATCGTTTTCACGTGATGTCATAACTTTCTAAAATCCAAAACTAAAGAGACGTTGAAGTCTTTATCCTCATCAACAATAAGAGGCGATGTATTTATATCCGTTTACAATTTTAGGACCCAGTAGCGTGCTTCGTTTGGAAAGCAGATCATTTTGAATTTCAGGATTATAGAGATGCGTGACACAAGGCTAAGATCGAGTTTGTTGAAAAATATACACTTATCTCATGATTTTGAGCCTTTTTGGAAGTTAGAGCATTAGGAAAAGTGTTTATGTAGATGCTTGTTTGTTCAGTACTGATAATCAGTCGCCTAGATAGCCAAAGTAAGTTCGAGAAGTTTACCGGCACTTTTTTCCTGCCGCCATATTGGTTTACCAGGGATCTACATGAATTAAAGGCGCTTTCATACAGAGTTCTGTAAATTTCTGCGAAGCATTTCGACGAATATCTATCTGAAGTTTAGGCACAGGCCTAAAACTAGGAAGTGTCTTATTTATTTATCTTCTATAACATCACAATTTTTCAGCTTTTTCCACTGGCTGTTTTTTGATTTATTTTTTATTACGTGACAGTGATGACATGAAAGCGATGAAGTCAAAGTAAAGAAAATGTTAAGCATGGATGAGCGGAAATCAGACCAAACCAAACAATAACATAACTTACTGAATAAAAGCGAATTAAAAAAATAAGAGCACAGATTATTAAACAGATCTTGTACTCTATTGATTTTGGAAAGTTAAACCACAGTCAATTTGCGAAAATCCTTTCCGATCTTTAGAACTTGTTAAAAGTAAATATATTAATTAGAAAGAATTCAAAAAGTTTAAACTTAAGATTCTACTCCTTTGCATTGCAGGCTTTACGATGAGCTATTTACGACGGCAGGACATCCAAGATGTGAGAAGATGTTAAATAGAAACAGCTTTCAACCTTAGCTACTTTGTCCAAAATCAAGTGGATATATGAAATATATATTAGAACTGCCTAGGTCGAGCTCATAATTGAGATAAGCACTGATTCAAGCTGCATTTGATTACAGTACTGCAATATTAGATGCCCAGCCGAGTTTCTTTGCATTGCTGAGTATCTTTCTGTGGCAGATCAGACATGGCGCGTACTTTGTCGTGACACAGTTGACACGAGACAGCCAACGTGAAACTAAGCGAGTCTGATTTGTAGCCAAAGTGCATCAAAATTCGCGAAAGACAGTTACAAAACTTGACAGGCAACTGCGTCGGAGCCACGTCTGTTCTGTTTTCGTTACTTTTTTTTAAGCTTTAAAAATGAATTTAAAAGGCCTTCGAAACATCTCAGTTTTTGATTATGTTGAAAAAAAGGTATTGAGATAAAACAACTGACTACGATGCTGGTGCGTGTTGAACCAGCCGCGCTTCTGTAGTCTGCATGGGACCAATAGAGCGTTTTCACATGACGTCACAAATTTCGCGGGAAATTTGAGTCGCCATATTGGTGTTCCATATTTTTCAAGGTGGTGGAAAATCACCTGAACGATTATGCGAACAACCTTGATCCCTACGTGAAGAAACGTTATTATGAAAAGATTTCTTGTGTTGGCATCGGTCCCATTTTAATTCCAGGCAAAGCGTATAATCCAGACTGTTTGCCACGGGTAGAATCTATAGATTTCCGGCTATCATTTCTAGTGCTTGAGACAAGCTCCTTCAGGGTTTGTGAGCTGCGTGAAAGGGCACAAAATAGGAAACAACTGCATTGTTCTCGGAAAAGTGAGGCATTCACAGAGAATGGGCGATCCGTGTGTTGCATTGTAGATTATAACCGACTTTGGAAAATGGTAGTGCTCTCTTCGCACACTGTGCTGGATGCATGGCAGGAAGGAGAGTGCTGCACGAATATCGCCAGCGTTCTCTTAATTCTACATTGAAGCATGGAATCGAGTGAACGAAAAGCTATCGTGGAATGTAGTTGGTTGATGCCAACGGCCGTCAAAGACGCGCCCGTTTCAGATATTGATTTTAGATCGGCAAAGAAACTAAAGCGAAATTTAGATCAAACTATCAACGCTTTGACAAAAGCGAAGGAATTGCAAGAAACAGGGAGGCGGCGAAAGTTTCAATTCCTGTGTCAGACGAGACCGATTTAAGAAATTTTTATACTGAACTGAATTCTTGCAAAGCCTGTGTCTCTGAGCTTGATTCATCCTTTCTCTGAAACTTTTGTTTCCAACAGCAGAAACATATCAGCCATTTCCGATTTGACAAGATGTATTTAAACTTAGAGTATCGCGATCTGTTCGATGCATGTTAAAAAAAAAATTAACTTTAGCAATGCAGCGCGCGCTACGGAACACGGTTGTAAACATGAGAGTGTTGCAATTAAAGCATACGAGAAGGTCATGATGGAAAAGCACACCAACTTTCATGCTAAAACTTGTTGTACATTTATTAATCAAAAATATCCCTGGTTGTACGCTACACCCGACTTTCTTTGCTATTGTACTGTATGTGATAGCTGTGGTGAGGGGTGTAGGGAGGTAAAGTGCCCCTACTGTTTAAAGGATACAGACCTTTAAGGATTACCCTGACAAGTCCAACTCATGTTTGAAGTCAGAAAAAGGAGCTACATTAGTCTTAAAAGAGAGCATGCATACTATATAGACCCTTTTCATAAATGGCGCCTAAATTTGAATAACCATACTTGGTACATCCTTAGCCTCACATTCATGTTTCAATGCAAGACAAAGGAAATTTCTCATGAGTGTGAGGCTAAGGATGTGCCAAGTATTGTTATTCAATTTTAGGCGCCATTTATGCAAAGGGTCCATTACCAGTCACAAAACAAATATCCACTACTGGATACCATTACTTGTGCTTTTACTGAACAAATTGCTTTGTTTTGTGAAAGAATTCTCCCTTCACAGTCAACCATGCAGTAAATGTACTTGAAAGAGTTAAAAGAGATGACCCAAACCAAAAGGCCAGGTCTTGTAGTGGAACATTAAGTCTTAGTTTATCTAAAACCACAAAAAATTCTTGAAATAATATCAGTGAATTGCTCTTTTGATTAAAGAACGGGCTAACAAAACGGTATGATCAAAACCAGGCAAACCAGTGTAAAACCGCACCCTGTCTTCATACTTAACAAAGTTCTCCGCCTCTGTTGAAGACTGGACGACTGTCTCCTTGAATGAGTGTTCAAATTCATCTGTTTGTGCTGCTGCACGAGTTTGGATTTTGACCTTAAAATCTGAGTTCACTGTCTGAGTTCCAGCGTCTACCGTTGTTTGCTCACGATCGAGCGATGCTTCACTCTCATCTTCAATTTCACTTTTGGCTTGCTCAGCATCTGTTGCTCAATCTTTTTCGAAGTTTTCACCAAGCCCCTCCTACTCAGAAAAAGGTATTTCTTCAATTGTCTCTCCCAGCTCGTCAATTTTTAGCATTTTAACTTTTATCGCATTTTCACTGAGCAACTCAGATCGACGTTTCCGTCTTTCGGCAGCTCTTCGCCAAGACCAAAGTTCAGCTGCCTCGGGGCTGTCGAGGTCTTTCACTCAGTTGCACTTGTTGTTTACGGGGGAATGCCCCGAGACACAAAGGAGGCAACCAGTCTACGTTAAAACGATACCAGTCATTAGCAGGTTCTCCTGACACGAAATGTTTGTTGCAATCTCGATCATTTTCTAAAATCGAGTCAGTTAAGTCCTCTCTGCTGATCGCAGAAATCAACCTTCTTCTTCGCTCCGCAGTGAACTCTTCTTTGGTTGATAACAGCACGTGTACACGAAAAAAGCTTACTTTTTCGGCGGTGGGCCGTATCTTTCCCGTTTTATTGCCATATCCAACAATGAGGCAAAGAACCATGATGACAAAAATTACCACCGTTTTCGTTGATACGCGACTTTCAAAAACAAAACACCCGTGGAAACGTTTCCATAATTTCCGTCAATCATACATATTATCGACAGATCGGATCGAAATCCACTGATCACAGCCCGCTAGCATGACGTAAAGAAGATCTGAAGGTCACACTACTGGCTGTGATTGGTAGATTTCGATCCGATCTGTCGATAACACGCAAGACTAACGGAAATTTTGGAAACGTTTCCGCGGGTGTTTTGTTTTCCAAAGGCGCGTGTCAACGAAAACGGAGGTAAATTTCTTCGCTAAGAACGCTAGAATGTCGTACAGAATGTCCCAGGTGTTGGTAAGCTCGAGCAGCATGCAGTCTGCGATGGAAAACCAACATGGCGGATGAAGTCGGTTGTCGTGACGATATGCAAATTTTGTCACGTGAGTGAAAACGCTCTATTTGTCCATACCACCGCATATCATCCGTATCCGCAAACTTCTCCCTGGTTGTTAGTGGATCGCGCTGAGTTAGTCCCAAGCGTTCCCATTCACTCAGCTGAGCCAGAAACTTATCACTTTGTTTAACCGGGTGATATGCTTCTGACTGAGCTGAAGTGTGACAGTACTTACCCACCAGGACTCGAAACTGCAAATGCTCGATGTGGAGCCTGGAACGCACTACTTTTAGCAGGCCATCTTTGTCTTCCCTAGTTATTATCCATAACATTTTTTTTTATAGAAAAATCCAGTCTCCATTTGCAAAGTTTATCCGTTTCTAAACTCCCCGTGATAGTATGGGATTATGTCATTGACCTAATGTTTATACCTTACCGTACATTCGGCAGCAGATCAGGTGAATTTGTTTGAGCCATTGTTTGTATTTTGGTGAGTTTTAGTCGAGTTCAAATACCCATGAAGAGACCAAACAAGCCGGATATGCCGTCGAAGCGTACCAAAAAGATACGATTACGTATTTACCGCACCCAAATTCGGTCAAGTGACCGTAATATCGTAGTCATATCCAGTCGGTGCCTGGTCAGTAACTCGATATCGTAGGATAATTAACAACTATTTACCGAAGTGGAGGTGGCTAGCGGTGGATATTTACCGAGCCGCCAAGCGGCGAGGTAAATATCCAACGCTAGCCACCGACACTGAGGTGAATAGTTGTTTAAGTATATACTAAAACAGTGAGATAATATACACCACAAAAAATTAATTTGGTTGATTTCTTCACTTGTCACGGATGTAAACCGGGACGCTATTTTTTCGCGATTTGCTCGGAGGTAAATAGTACAGGATATTCGGAGTTTGACGAGCCAATCAGCGCGCGCGTTTAACACTATCCACTCTTTTAGTATATACTAAATTAGGATAGCCAACACGGCTTCTGATTGGCTAATTTCGAATTTGGGTACGGTAATGTGAGATAAAAGCACAGTAGAGTGTGCGTGGTCAGGTCCATGATTGGTTGATTGTGTATATGTTTATGATGAGGCATGACATCACCGATTTACATTTTTCAGGCCATTTTGATCTACCGGAGTATGACAGGAGATTACTGATGACCCATCCTGCAGTTTTGCTGACCTTGTTCAAAAGGGTACAAAAGATTGTTTTTATGAGTGTTGTCACGTATTGCTCGCAATATGTTTTTTATATTGTCTCAGAAAGAGTACAAGTCATTCAACGTCTCGGGGCGCTACTACCGTTTTCACAACGAACCACTTTCCAAAACGGTCAAGACATTCCCTCAGAATGCAACTTAAAGTAGATTTTATTTAACAACCGAATGCCCCTGCATTAGCTATATGATGATCGAGATTCATATTTGCAAGGTTAAGTGTTGGTGGAGAGGTGACACGAATCTTGTTGCATAAAAAAGACCAAGGCTAAAAATACCCGATACGTGACAAACATACTAAAGCTTATTCAGTAACCTATGGGATATATTTGTCAATGTATGCAAAATATTTGTGAACGATTATTTCTCAGTAATGGAAACACTTTCTTTCACTATTGGGCTAGAAAAAATTGAGAACTCAGGGTGCTTACCATTTGGCCAGAAAATCCGGAAATTTCGGTTTGAAGTCAAATGATAAGGTATTTTTCAGGAAATCCCGTTCGGAAATTGTGGAGTACCTTCAGAGGTACTCCTCTTTTTCCGTTCGGAACGGAACGGCGGAAAGTTCCTAACCATTTGCTAAACTTTCCAGTTTCCAGTCTCTCATCAGCCAAAAACAATTGCAGGAAATCGAATTACAAATGGTAAGCGCCATTTCGTTCGGTTGGTTTGCTGATTTTGGAAAAACCCTTACCATTATTAAACGCTCGTCCCAACCGGTTTATTCTGACAAATGGTTAACACCCTCAGTTATGGCTTAGCCTTACTGCCAATGTTCCATAGCCTCTAGGACAGACGGAGAAATGGTGATGATAAGCAGTTTGTTAGATCAGTGTCTGGTTACCATTTATCATTAACAGATGTTTCTTGCCTCAATTTATTTCAGTCACCTCCTGGATCATCCAGCGGACCTTACACTGTCGCCTCACCGGCTTATACTTGATTATCACGTGAGACTCGGACTGTTCATGGGTATGATCGTTTTCCTGTTATCGTTGTGTACTCATTTGTGAATAGGCATAATACAATGATATTTAGCAATTATTGAATGAGGCTGAGTAGGATATGAAGAATTCTGCAGATCAAGGAGGGTGTTATCCACAGAGGCCGAAGGCCGAGGTGGATAACACCCTCCGAGATCTGCAGATTTCTTCATATCCTACGAAAGCCGAATTCAATAATTGCTTTATTATTCATTCAAAATATTTCCCCGTTCTTAAAGGAGTTTCGCTATTTCGCTCTTTGTTTTTCCGCTCACCAAAAATAACACAATCTCGTCCCTAGGTTTTCTCGGTCAACGGCTCAATAATTTTCAGCGGGCTGCACTTTTGACGTCATTGGTTCAATAATTTTCAGCGGGCTGCATTTTTGACGTCATTGATTCAATATGACGAAGATTCTTTCCAAATTTGGTGATCAGCAGCTGGTTATGGTGAAA
>JAHPZR010013424.1:0-11473 GCA_019787425.1 Platygyra sinensis
CTTTCCTATCTTTCTAAAGTATTATTTTCAGGTTTCCTTCCATTTAAATCAATGAAAACAGTGTCTTTGTTGTTGTTTCTTTTTCATGCTGTTTACTTTCGGCTTCAATCGTCCAAATACTTTTTACTCTAACAATTTGCCTTGATAAAATGTATATAATTGCTGTTGAAACTTACTTGACTAAAGTCGAATCGGGTTCGGAGTTGTCTTGATCCTGGAAAAGGAAAAAACAGTAATTCACCCAGTGTTACTAGAGAAGCCCTTCGGACGAATGTTCCTTTTTGGTATTAAAATCTCTTGGGCGAAATAACAGAGAAACTAAACGCGGAAAATTGTGAACTGGGGTAAGGAAGTTAGCCAAGATCCAAACCCAGGAAAGCATTAGACTTTGTCTTTTGAAAAGAAAGCGAAAATTTGAATTAATTTTTTCTAACATTGTGGCGTTCAGGATTTTTACCTGGCAAGAAGTTAACTGCTACGAGACTAAATGAATTTTAGCTGATCAATAATTATCTTTCTTAGATTCATCAAATCTGCAATGCACACACCTCTGTAGTGTACTCTTTATAACATTGCGGCTTTCAGGACTTTTACCTGACACGAAATTAACTACTACGAGACTAGATTAATTTTAGCTGCTCAATAATTTTCTTTCTTAGCTTCTTCAAATTGGAAATGCACTCACCTCTGGAGTGTATTCTGTGAAGTCTGGCATCTCCAGGTCCTGGGTCTCCATCGTGGTACTGCGGAGAAACAATTTACGCAAAAACCATAAGGTTTTTCTTGTTTACTGCTTTCTATTTTGGCCAGAGCAAGAGCAATGAAGGATGATTATAGAATGATCAGTTTGTAACGCCTAGAGAACTTCAGAAGAAAGCGGAATACAAGTAAACGAACCGATTTATAAGCCTTACAATTTATTCTCCATGTTTGCGAACAATTCCAGCGCAATGGCGATCCTTTTCATCATAAGATAATTGTTGAATCCACAGATCTGTGAGCGAAATAATTAAAATTAGAAACAGTCAGTTAATTAATGTAAGCGATGACTAAATAACACATTCTCTTACGAAGTAGGCCTTTAGAGAATAATTGAGGGTCGTATAAACAATGCAGTGAGTTAGGAATAGCAAATTTTTTCTGTCTCTCTGTAAAGCCCTGGCCAAACGGACCGGTAAGAGGACGCAAGTTGAACTTGGGTAGAGACTTGCGTTGGGTGGCCAAACGGACTCGCAAGTTTCCGCGCAAGCGCACGCAAGTCGCCAAAAACTACGTTTTAAGGCAGACTATCCTATATTTCATTGGCATGCAAATTTGATCTCGATCAAGGTGAGCACTAGTCATCGCAAGTCAACGCAAGTCCTGGCCAAACGGAGTCGCAAGTAGTTTGCAGAAAATCTAACTAAAGCAACTGAAATAGTGAAAGCTGAGTCAACCTTTTTCTAGTTCTCCTAAGAATTATTAGATCTAGGAAGAACTTCTCTTTGGGAAAATCAATTCTTAATTTACATGAAAAAGGACCATTATGGTAAATGGATTTCAAATTTTAAACTAGGGCGCTCTACCTTGAGGTTGTATACTGTACTGTCTTCTTTAGCCATCTTTGGACCAAGACACTGCAGATCATTTACACCTGTCACGGAACAAAAAAGGGGATTTTTTTATCTCAATAAAACCTACTTAAGTATACTTCAGAATTAATTGCGTAGATCTCGGAATCTGTTTGACAAAGCGAGCGAATACGAGTGTCTGAACTGAGTGATCTCAGCAGTCAAGGGATTAATTATGATTCTGATCATATTCTCTTGCAGCAGTTTATTAGAAACAGCGCAAAGTGGATAAACTTGCCGGAAACAAGACTGGCTTTACTTTTCTTTAAATTTATCGTTAAACTACTGTGTTCGTATGAAAATTCCTGTACAAAAATTCTTCCTAGAATATATATCAGTTCACCTGTATTTAACTGCATTGACAAAATCTAGTGAAAATCCCTGCAATAATTGATTTTTTTCAATTTAAATCGTTCTTTCATGTATCTCAAGTAATCAATATTCAAGGGAATAAATGAGGCATAAGTGATTGTTGCAGGGGGGTTTTCTAAAGTTGTGACCGCTAGCTAAAAAATGACGAGTTTTAAATTGACAGGTGAGTTTTAGAACCTGCCAAAATTACTGATCTATTTTAGATATGGGCTGACATTGTAAACGATAACTTCTAGTCATTTAAGAAGGTTTCCGAGCCTCTTGAAATGTTGCCAGAAATAGTTCAAAGTCCGTTTAAATGCTTTAAAATTGCATGCATTCATTTGTAGCGACAATCTACCAACTCACTTGCTTTAGATTTCCCGCGCGGCTTTTTGCCTGGCCCGCGGTTAATTGCCTCGATTTCCTGTTTAGAGTCTCGTCCTGGGCATGCGCAGACTCTGACATTGACGTAACATCTTCCCAGGACAACATTACCTGACCTTTAGATGAGAGCAGAATGATTCATGTTTCATATTGCAATTTATTTATTTATTTATTTATTTTTTTATTTTTTTGAAATAACTTTAATTTACACAGCACAATTCTCTACAAACAGTGTTTACAATGCAGGTGTCATTACGCTTACGCTGTAAGTAAAGTAGCGTATTGCAATTTATTTTGATATGAAATGTTTCACAAGAATAATCTGTAATTTCAGTGAACGTTGTTTAAACGCATATCTTAAAAGCCCTACAATATATTGCAACATTGTTGGGAGCGTTTGGTCACCCTGTTGCGACATATTGGGTGTTTTTTGCAGTGGCCAAACTTGAGCCAACAACACTCATCATGTCGCAATACGTCGCAACAGGGTGCCAAACGCGCCCAACATGTTGTGCGCAACAATATTGCGATATGTTTACTTGAGCTTTTAGCTTAAGGCTAATTCCCGACCGAGTGTAATGAGATTTCCCAGTTCCTTTGTCAATCATTAATCAAGTTATTCTTGGCGGAGGAGTAATGTCAAAGTAGTCACGCGCCAAGGATGCGATTGGTAGCTTTTTGGTTGGTCGAGAAGTTTAGAAAGCCAATAGCAAGATGGCAGATATTGCAGTGCAGTGACATTAAGATGAATGGTTTTTGGGGAAAAAAAGTAAAAAAATTGCATTAAATATTATATTAGAAACTTACAGATCTTCCAAGGTAAAAATGATCTGAATTGGTCTCCTGTTCAAGCCGCCACAAGAGTTGTTACAGATAAAGTAGAACAGTTCATGGACTCCAAGCTCGTCAGCGTCTTCAGCTAAGCACAGTTAAAGGTAATTAGAAATAGTAATTAGAGATGGCAACTCTTTTCTATACACCACTTTCAAGACAAATTGAGAGCTAAAGATTGTCTAAGTCCTATATGCACCAATATGTCTGGCTATTTTTTCAGTTTTTAACATGAAAGGAAAACGCAGAGGTAACTCCGAAGTGTCTTGCTTTCAACTCTGAACAACGAGAATGGAAATGTCGGGAAGACAAGAAGTATATTAATATGTAGTTTCCGCGCTTGGCAAAAGATTCACGTTTTCCCGCACAAAGGACCAGCTGCACCTCAGTTCCCCTGCTAAGCAACCGGTACATGTTTCCCGCGCTTAGTAAATTCGTCTAATACCTACTACATTTTCCTTCTAGACTCGCTTCTTTTAATATTTGCCTCTGTTTGGATTAGCCACATGTAATAGTGGTAAATGTCGATTTGCAGTCATTTGAAGATGGAACTTAAAATTTTCATGACCATGAAGGCTTCACGACTGTATTAGCAAATTATGCTACGAGGCGCACCTGAAGCTGGTCCGCGGAGTGGTATCCTTACAGAGTGCCTTGTAGTTTGAGGACATTCCTCGTACTCAGCCTCCTGGTTGTCGCAACGGAGGAAATGTCCAGTAGCGGGAGAGCCTGCGAATTAATTTTAACATTTTTTCAATTCAGTTTCTAGGAAACCTATCTTGTTCCCACAGAAAGCATGTTTACTCAAATAACAAAGTTTCTTTCGATCTAACAAGTTAATTTGGCTCGGTTTTAAAGTTGCAACACGAGGAGTTTATATCTATACTTTTGGCAATTGTCGTTCGTTTACAACAATACATTTTTCAGTCCCTTCTCTACCCTGTTAGCAAGTTAAAATCGGTATAGCCCTCCCTTTACATGTCAGGGTTTTGTTTATCCTCACCTGTATGTTCTGCGGTGTGATTTCGACAGCAGCGAACCACATCTTTAGCATGCTCAGGTTGTCTGAACACTGGCATGGCGCGTATGAACGCTCCAGAAGGAGGGGGCCCTGGGTACCAAATAACACCAATCAGCGTTAATAGATGACGAATGCTAATCAAAAATTAAACAGTTGTAAATCCTTTACTTAAAAATGAGCACCCACCTGTAGTTAAAAATCTGACAGGGCATGGTGTCTTTGATTTGATGTAGAGTTTCTTCTGATGAACTGAGTACTGTGAAAAGACTTCATATAAGTATAAAGCATCTCAGGTTCTTTATCGCATTGATTTTTATCTTAGGTTCAGCTGAAAACACACAGTGGTGCAAAGCTCGTGAGACATGAGTTAGGAGGAATGAGGTTAACAATACTTACAATCCAATCTGGATTGGCAACTTTCTTGGGCTGTGGACAAAATGCACAAATTGGCGCCATTAGTATGTTTCTATTGAAGATTGCAGAGGAGAAACTAGATTAATTAAACACACACAAGACAGGTGGTCTAAGATTTATTTCTGAAACAAGAAAATTACCTGTGTTTCCAGAACCATCCTGAAATTATAATCTCCGCGAAATTCGTTCCTTATGAAAAAGAAAAACAGTGCAATAAGCACATCAATTTTTCTCAGCTGATAATATTACAGTTAGTGAATGATAAAAAAGCCTCAGGCCCAGGGTTTCTACGGCTCCTCGGCTAGTGGTTGACGAAGGAGCCGGAGAGACTCTATGATTGAGACTGGATTAGAAGTAAAAAATTGGCATTGCTCACGTGCTTGGTGACGTCACATGAGGAGGTGATAAATTCATGAGCGCGTGAGGAGGAAACCTGGGGCTGAGTGGTGTAAGAGGTTCAACAAATTCTGGGAAGTCATCGGCGGTCTCGTCCGTGGCAACACTGACCATCAAATTTTCAGGCTGAAAGGAAAAACACTGAGTTCATTCATGCCAGTAATGTTTCGATTCGTGGCCGTCCTTTGCATTTTGGACCCTTGAACATTTGTTTTTGCTCTTTGCTGCTTTGTACTACTAACAACAACATCTTTATTTCTTACATTAAATATACAAATATCACACCACCTGCAAATAGCAAGGCTAGTCGAGGCAGGTGGTGTGTTTCGATAAAATGGACTACAGAATTGAGCGAGACGCTAGTGAAATATCTCCACTCACTGATACTTTTTGAAATGACCGTGATATGTTGTAAAAATCATACTTCGCTCTGCTGTGGTTCAATATTAACGAATTTAGAGGTGATTTGATATCGGCTCACTGTGTTTTGTTTGTATTATAGAGAATAGCAAACCGTACAGTCTAATTTGAAAATTGAAAATGCCTTTAAGTTTTAAACCTAAAAGTTTTGTTCTTTTATTTGCCTCTGGTTTTTATATTTTCGGGAACTCCAAATTATAAGGTTTACTGATCTCACTTACAGAGGCCTTAACCTTCTTAAACAACTTGAGATTTCTAGAAATCATGACGAAACAAAAGATCAGTTACCGGATCTGGAGAGTACTGTACAGGATCGTCCAGTTGCTGCTGTGACTGCGAGTCGGCTGGATCCAATGTTTCTATTTAAACACAGAAGTCTTGTCAAAGATACATTTGTGTAAATGTCCACTGAAAAACAACTCATAACTTTTTGAGTTAAAGAATGTACTATGACCCCTTCTACTAATTTGAAACGCTCCTTGTCCGAAACAAATTCGCAACCGGAAAAAAAAAAACTGGAGGGCTTGTAATTATATAGAATGCACTTTTTTCTGAATAGAAATGGTTTCCGTCGGACGCACTATATAATTGACTTTCTTGAAGATACTACCGCAAGATGAGGAAAGAAGAGACTTAAAATCAAAGTAGATGTGTACATAAACCGTACTCAGTTTTAATAATCATATATACTATTTAATGCGGCAGTTTAATTTCGCGAATTTTGAGTTTGTTTGACAAAACGCGAAAACTGATCGATTACTACAGAAATTTCTACTCGAGAATTTTCAATCCCGCTTTGCAGGTTGTGTAAGAAAATTAGAAAAAAGAATGCCATATCTTACTGCATACTGAAAACGGATATGTATTTTCCCGTGGCAGTTTTGTTCTACATTAAATAAAATAAATCGAATAGCAAAAAGTGATGAAGACTGAAATGGTCTTAGCCCTGTGATTGTGCACTTGTAGGACTTCCAAGTTATATCTCATGGATATTGAAGTCTTAACTTCATTTCCATCAATTTTCTTCTTCAAAAGCTGTAAAAAAATGTATCAGTACACGTAGCATGAACGCGCTGAAATCTTTACAGACTGTAATTTTTAGACTGTTCACTGCCTCCTTTATATTATGCAGCGCACGCGAAAGAGAGCGCGAGATAAGCGAGCGCGAAGTACTTGCGATTCTATCCACGCGATCGACGATGAAATAAAAAAATACGAGAAAATAGAGGTCTGTGAACAGTCTTATTATTTTTGCTGAAAAGCGTCAAAAAATACACCATTTACATCATCGCAAAATACCCGGGACTTCTGGGGTCTCCTTTCCGAGCCCCATCGATCACTTCTCGTAGGGCCCAGCTCGAGTTAAACTTAGTTGACACCAAATATTGATCTGACCAATGTGTTATTTCTCCAAACCATGTCAATACAAGGTCAAAAAGACAGGTGAAGAGAATGCCGAAATTAGTCAACTACCGGGAGGTATTAAGAAGTTGATGAATTATCATTTCCTCAAGTCCAACTTCGTAAGAAATGGGGCATTCAGTAAAGAGAATTTACATTTCATGGATGTTTTTTTCTCATCGCCGCCTATTGTGTCTACCAGCCACCTGTCAAAACCAATGCCTTGTTATCGGACAAAGAACGATTGCAAAGGATTGAAATTATGTGGATTCGTTCTGTCTCGATGACCGTGAAAGCGTCAGTCTGTTATTATGCCTACACGCTAATACGTTTGAACAGACTGATTCATTCGTCGTGAACTGTGAATAAATATCTCTCGTTACGGCTTCCTTTTAAATCTTACTTCCCTGTTTACTTAAAATCCTCTATTATCTTATTCTATCAAGTATTCCGAAATAAAACAACACGTCTCTAGAGGAACAAAACACATAAAACTTATTTATGCAAACAATTAAAGATTCAAGAATGTGTCTTATTAAAAATTTTATATAAACTTTTGAACTGTGCAAACTGCGCTCAAAACATGATTTTTGAAGGTTTCCGCTTCAGCAGAATCGTAGCTAGCGTGGTGTATGAAGTCAAATCTTGATCACTTAATTTGCACTTTTGTGGATTTATTGTGAAGATTAGCTTTGGAATTCTATAAATACTTTGTGCTGACACTACCCTGAAAACCAAACAAATAGAATGGACAGACGAATCATGTTAGTTACCACACTCTAACACTGACAAAATTTCTTACCTGTATCCTCGATTTTCAAGCTCGGACCATCGAACTCCCTAAGTGATCGATGGGGCTCGGAAAGGAGACCCCAGAAGTCCCGGGTATTTTGCGATGATGTAAATGGTGTATTTTTTGACGCTTTTCAGCAAAAATAATAAGACTGTTCACAGACCTCTATTTTCTCGTATTTTTTTATTCCATCGTCGATCGCGTGGATAGAATCGCAAGTACTTCGCGCTCGCTTATCTCGCGCTCTCTTTCGCGTGCGCTGCATAATATAAAGGAGGCAGTGAACAGTCTAAAAATTACAGTCTGTAAAGATTTCAGCGCGTTCATGCTACGTGTACTGATACATTTTTTTACAGCTTTTGAAGAAGAAAATTGATGGAAATGAAGTTAAGACTTCAATATCCATGAGATATAACTTGGAAGTCCTACAAGTGCACAATCACAGGGCTAAGACCATTTCAGTCTTCATCACTTTTTGCTATTCGATTTATTTTATTTAATGTAGAACAAAACTGCCACGGGAAAATACATATCCGTTTTCAGTATGCAGTAAGATATGGCATTCTTTTTTCTAATTTTCTTACACAACCTGCAAAGCGGGATTGAAAATTCTCGAGTAGAAATTTCTGTAGTAATCGATCAGTTTTCGCGTTTTGTCAAACAAACTCAAAATTCGCGAAATTAAACTGCCGCATTAAATAGTATATATGATTATTAAAACTGAGTACGGTTTATGTACACATCTACTTTGATTTTAAGTCTCTTCTTTCCTCATCTTGCGGTAGTATCTTCAAGAAAGTCAATTATATAGTGCGTCCGACGGAAACCATTTCTATTCAGAAAAAAGTGCATTCTATATAATTACAAGCCCTCCAGTTTTTTTTTTTCCGGTTGCGAATTTGTTTCGGACAAGGAGCGTTTCAAATTAGTAGAAGGGGTCATAGTACATTCTTTAACTCAAAAAGTTATGAGTTGTTTTTCAGTGGACATTTACACAAATGTATCTTTGACAAGACTTCTGTGTTTAAATAGAAACATTGGATCCAGCCGACTCGCAGTCACAGCAGCAACTGGACGATCCTGTACAGTACTCTCCAGATCCGGTAACTGATCTTTTGTTTCGTCATGATTTCTAGAAATCTCAAGTTGTTTAAGAAGGTTAAGGCCTCTGTAAGTGAGATCAGTAAACCTTATAATTTGGAGTTCCCGAAAATATAAAAACCAGAGGCAAATAAAAGAACAAAACTTTTAGGTTTAAAACTTAAAGGCATTTTCAATTTTCAAATTAGACTGTACGGTTTGCTATTCTCTATAATACAAACAAAACACAGTGAGCCGATATCAAATCACCTCTAAATTCGTTAATATTGAACCACAGCAGAGCGAAGTATGATTTTTACAACATATCACGGTCATTTCAAAAAGTATCAGTGAGTGGAGATATTTCACTAGCGTCTCGCTCAATTCTGTAGTCCATTTTATCGAAACACACCACCTGCCTCGACTAGCCTTGCTATTTGCAGGTGGTGTGATATTTGTATATTTAATGTAAGAAATAAAGATGTTGTTGTTAGTAGTACAAAGCAGCAAAGAGCAAAAACAAATGTTCAAGGGTCCAAAATGCAAAGGACGGCCACGAATCGAAACATTACTGGCATGAATGAACTCAGTGTTTTTCCTTTCAGCCTGAAAATTTGATGGTCAGTGTTGCCACGGACGAGACCGCCGATGACTTCCCAGAATTTGTTGAACCTCTTACACCACTCAGCCCCAGGTTTCCTCCTCACGCGCTCATGAATTTATCACCTCCTCATGTGACGTCACCAAGCACGTGAGCAATGCCAATTTTTTACTTCTAATCCAGTCTCAATCATAGAGTCTCTCCGGCTCCTTCGTCAACCACTAGCCGAGGAGCCGTAGAAACCCTGGGCCTGAGGCTTTTTTATCATTCACTAACTGTAATATTATCAGCTGAGAAAAATTGATGTGCTTATTGCACTGTTTTTCTTTTTCATAAGGAACGAATTTCGCGGAGATTATAATTTCAGGATGGTTCTGGAAACACAGGTAATTTTCTTGTTTCAGAAATAAATCTTAGACCACCTGTCTTGTGTGTGTTTAATTAATCTAGTTTCTCCTCTGCAATCTTCAATAGAAACATACTAATGGCGCCAATTTGTGCATTTTGTCCACAGCCCAAGAAAGTTGCCAATCCAGATTGGATTGTAAGTATTGTTAACCTCATTCCTCCTAACTCATGTCTCACGAGCTTTGCACCACTGTGTGTTTTCAGCTGAACCTAAGATAAAAATCAATGCGATAAAGAACCTGAGATGCTTTATACTTATATGAAGTCTTTTCACAGTACTCAGTTCATCAGAAGAAACTCTACATCAAATCAAAGACACCATGCCCTGTCAGATTTTTAACTACAGGTGGGTGCTCATTTTTAAGTAAAGGATTTACAACTGTTTAATTTTTGATTAGCATTCGTCATCTATTAACGCTGATTGGTGTTATTTGGTACCCAGGGCCCCCTCCTTCTGGAGCGTTCATACGCGCCATGCCAGTGTTCAGACAACCTGAGCATGCTAAAGATGTGGTTCGCTGCTGTCGAAATCACACCGCAGAACATACAGGTGAGGATAAACAAAACCCTGACATGTAAAGGGAGGGCTATACCGATTTTAACTTGCTAACAGGGTAGAGAAGGGACTGAAAAATGTATTGTTGTAAACGAACGACAATTGCCAAAAGTATAGATATAAACTCCTCGTGTTGCAACTTTAAAACCGAGCCAAATTAACTTGTTAGATCGAAAGAAACTTTGTTATTTGAGTAAACATGCTTTCTGTGGGAACAAGATAGGTTTCCTAGAAACTGAATTGAAAAAATGTTAAAATTAATTCGCAGGCTCTCCCGCTACTGGACATTTCCTCCGTTGCGACAACCAGGAGGCTGAGTACGAGGAATGTCCTCAAACTACAAGGCACTCTGTAAGGATACCACTCCGCGGACCAGCTTCAGGTGCGCCTCGTAGCATAATTTGCTAATACAGTCGTGAAGCCTTCATGGTCATGAAAATTTTAAGTTCCATCTTCAAATGACTGCAAATCGACATTTACCACTATTACATGTGGCTAATCCAAACAGAGGCAAATATTAAAAGAAGCGAGTCTAGAAGGAAAATGTAGTAGGTATTAGACGAATTTACTAAGCGCGGGAAACATGTACCGGTTGCTTAGCAGGGGAACTGAGGTGCAGCTGGTCCTTTGTGCGGGAAAACGTGAATCTTTTGCCAAGCGCGGAAACTACATATTAATATACTTCTTGTCTTCCCGACATTTCCATTCTCGTTGTTCAGAGTTGAAAGCAAGACACTTCGGAGTTACCTCTGCGTTTTCCTTTCATGTTAAAAACTGAAAAAATAGCCAGACATATTGGTGCATATAGGACTTAGACAATCTTTAGCTCTCAATTTGTCTTGAAAGTGGTGTATAGAAAAGAGTTGCCATCTCTAATTACTATTTCTAATTACCTTTAACTGTGCTTAGCTGAAGACGCTGACGAGCTTGGAGTCCATGAACTGTTCTACTTTATCTGTAACAACTCTTGTGGCGGCTTGAACAGGAGACCAATTCAGATCATTTTTACCTTGGAAGATCTGTAAGTTTCTAATATAATATTTAATGCAATTTTTTTACTTTTTTTCCCCAAAAACCATTCATCTTAATGTCACTGCACTGCAATATCTGCCATCTTGCTATTGGCTTTCTAAACTTCTCGACCAACCAAAAAGCTACCAATCGCATCCTTGGCGCGTGACTACTTTGACATTACTCCTCCGCC
>JAHPZR010013426.1:0-13132 GCA_019787425.1 Platygyra sinensis
ACAAGAAAACGAAAATAGCATCAGGAGTGACATAACAAGTGTCTAGGAGCAAACACCGAGCTCTCTTACCAAGCTTTATTTAATAGAACTCGCTAAACACTTACACTGGAAAATTACAAGGGCTTGGGATGAAATCAGACAAGATGTATTGTTCCGGATAATGCCAAGGAAATGTCTTCATTTCCGCGTCGATTTTCTCAGCAAAGTACGCCTCACCCATGTTTGTACTTGACGAGCTCATCTGTGCATTCTGTAGGATTCTGCAATGGTCCCAGTTTTCATTCAAGCACCCAGAACTTCCGGGTCGTTGGAGCCAATGATATAATCGTGCTGTTATCATTTCCGGTCGCCAAAGTGTCCATGGAAATGAGGTTTCATTGAAACCCTTTTTGTCTTGCATTGTAATTATCTTCTGACATATGCCATTCAAAATACGAACACGAAAATCATAAAATATTGCTGGCGGCGGAAAAGGTTTTTTGAACTTTGTCTGTGTTTATTTCTTTTGTCGTTCCGCAGATGATTTTAATCGGATCAATAAAGTTTATCGCATGCGAGTGTCTTCTCTTCAAGAACCGACATTTTTAACAGGCTTTTAATTGACTAAGATAAATAGCCCATAGGAAAAAACCCTCAGCCATTTTGTTCTTCGAAAATGATTCCACTTCGCGAGTAAAATGCATTTGCGAGCTTGTTTTGGTGAACAATGGAAGTGTTACAATGCCGTTTACAAAAGAAGAAGACATGTTTGATTTAGCTGAGACAAAAAGGAAGTGACAGTTCTATAGATTCATCAAGGAACAAACGACACTTACAACAAACCTATAAAGTTTTCATTGCAAAAAGTGTGAATAGCTGACCTAAAATGGCGAACAAACATGACAACTGTTAAATAACAGCAAGAAGCTTTATTTAGGCTATTGTGGTGGACTACAAAGGTTTTATCTATGCAAATGAGAGCCAGGTTTTAATTTAGCTAGATCGTCAAGATCTGCTGTTAAACTTAACAGTCATATACTTTTTACAATTCAGTCAGAAGGAAAGCCATGATCTCATGATAATAGGCTAATACAAACAGAGAAATAGTCGTCACTGTTTTAACTGTAGTTAACATGCTTTTTTGTTTATCTTTCAAACAGGATCTAATTGAGCAGTCATAATCTAATCCTTCCAAATCACTTGCCGCATTACGTACGGGCTCTTAACAATTCTTACTTTGTAAAGCCTTACAACTGGTGAATCGCAAAATTAGATTTTCAATTAATTGTTTTTCTTATATCCCTATCTTCAAAGGAATTCAATTGAAGGTGTTGTTTAAATTAAAATTACACCCTTCACAAACTAATAACTATGCACAGACATTGAAGGCTTGCGGACAAAAACTGGGATAGACAAAATAATATTAGAGAGATTTGAATATCTCAGTAACAATCCCTTCTATCAATCAAAGTCGGAAAATGCGTGCAAATTATTTCCCTTTTATTTTAGTTGACGAAAGGTATCGGTTGACAATGTTGAATGTTCCCTGCAGTACCCTGTAGTACAATAAGCAACACCGAAATGTCACTCCCGTCTGAAAATGCAAGGTTATAATTGCCCTTTTCATGCAGGCTACCGTCGCGGCCACGACTTTTGTTTTATCACAAAGCCTGTCTACTGCCTGAAAATTTCATTCACACTTTTTTGTCTTACTCGGATGTTCCGTGCAGAAATTTCTTACCCATATCCAAAAGGTTTCATTTTAATGGCTCGGTTAAGATATTTATTCCGCACTAAGAAATGTAACATCAAAAGCGATCGTATGAGCTCCTCCCTCGGCATATAGACACACTCATTTCGCGCAACCGTAGTCAGACTTGCGTCCAATACGTATTTCACTGATCAACTCCTGAGAGAAAACCTTTCGGCACACTAACAGCGTAAAGTTAACAACATTTAGTACATACACACTGACAAATAAAGGGTGTGTTATGTCTCAGAGCGTTTGAGACTTTTGCCGATTGTTTGAAAAACTTATCAAGACCGACGGAAAATTAACAACACAATGAATGACTTTGGTGCAATATCTTATTGTGTTTTAATGACATCTTCTGTTAAAAAAAATCGTTCTTTGTGCTTGTCTAGATCACCAAGTTAAATGGTGATACGGCTTTCGTCACAGCGAAGGCACACTCGTATAAATTACTCGGACGAGAAACTTTGTTTTTTCGCAAACACGTCCGCCATATTTTCGCCCTCCCTTTATTCTTTGTCGACAAAAATACCTTCACAGTAGGAGGTGGAAACGATTAAACTTGAAAAACTGAATCACTGCTTTTGTCAAAATACTTAATTAACTGATTAAAATATCAACTTCCGATAAGACCATCTGAAAGAAATTCTTGGTCGATAAAGAAGTTTAGTGGAGTGTAAGTTGTGTTGGAATCATTTCAAAGCCAGCTTCAACAACTTACCAAATAGCTCAGTAGCGGGGAGGGGTGGGTGAGGTCCACTTTCTTCATAATTAAACTTACTCACATCCCTGATAGTAACTTGAAAAAGTACTGCGCTGAAAATGCATCGAACGCCTTAAACGTCGCTTTCCAAAAGAAAATGTACTATTTAGACCTCTTCTAAATTTCTACCCTGTATCACAAGAACTACTCCATTCTCTCCCCTCCCCTCCTCTCCTACAAAACCAATAGCGACGTCAATGACCCTCGGGTGCCCTTTGTCTCAGCGCTCTGCACAGCATGATGTCAGCTTGTTTGCCGTGGGAAACGATAAAGTAAAACTTCCTTTTTAGTTTCAAGGCCAACAATCTGAATTATGTTTCAAAAATATATTCTAGTTTCGAGTTATTTCCTTCGATATCAACCCCTGAGCGTGTTTATTCCACCTCTTTTCGGCTTAATTAAATGTTCTGGCACTGCACCGAGCCACACAAACTGCCCTGCTAGGGCTTGTCCACACGCAGTCCATGTCAAAGAATACTTATGCAAATATTATCACAACAAATTCTGTCAAGCGGCTTGTCAAACCAAACGTAATTCAGCAGATGATTAGCAAACCCTGTAGAAAAATTGTGTAAAGGGAACTCTCAATAACATTCAAGATACATCGACATCTAAGGCTACATGGAAAAATTTCAATGACCCAAGAATACTTGTAACCCAAGTGCCCTTTAATTTTGAACTTCGCACAACTACGTGTCGCTTCTGACAAATCATAGACTTTCGATTCGTGCCACCGATCTGTCTCCATAAACAATTAAAACCGCGCATGCGCCTTCCAACTACAGCAAATACGGAGCTTTTACGGTGAAATGAAAAGCAAGAAGATCAAGCGCACCACGTTGTCAATGCCATGTTGTTTATTTTTCCAATGAATCCCTAAACGCGACCTCTTTTTTACTATTCTGCAATAGTGAATATATGAAGGTTCACATATTTGACTTCTTTGCAAAAATTCAATCAACAGTTACATGACGATTGCGAACCCGTCTCGGGGACGAGACAACCCCGGGGAGACAACTTGGGTGGGCAAGTTGTGGAACCCTGGCAAGCGAGACAACTTTTTGTCATGTAAACACTTTGGCTCGCCTAACCAGGACAACTCTCGGCATGGCGAGTGTCACGAAATACCTAGATTAAAGGTTTGAAGCAGAGACGTGAAATTAACTCGGCACAACCAACTGTGATCGAATGATCGAGGGAAACTCAAGGAAAGAGGGATATTTGCAGATTGGATTCTCGAACTCGCAATGTTGTGTGCATAACTGCGATGATCAATCACATCTTCATATCGCCATATATTCTTTTTTGAAAAAATTGTTCGATCAACTCGCGATAGCGTAGCGTCAGAAAATCAGTGGACTTTGAAAGCAGACAGAAAAGGAAGCAGGATTCCTCTGCTCTCAGATGGCGGATGGTTGGGCAAAACCACTGCATGAATGTCAAACGTAAAGGATTTAACTACCCCAGAACTACCCCTTGAGACCGAGACATTCCCAACAATCTACGACCCTGGAAAAAAACTAATGACGTCTATTCATGCGCCCACCTCTCTTCAGCGACCAGTTTTTAAAAACAACAAAAGTTTCCAAGTCAATTATCTATTACTTACACGGGTACAAATTTGAGATCTTCTTTTGTTTGTAACCTCTCGTAAGGGACCACTTGATGTACAGAAAATAGAGGGGAAATTGGATAATAAGATGTTGTAACCTCGCATTTCTGGGTAGTACAAGAGATGAAAATTTCTGAATGGGAAGAACCAGATTATTTTCACGGAGATGACTTTTCACATGAGCAAAGCATCGCAATAGCAGTTACCAAATTCTCATGAAGCCAAATTTTAACCCAAGTTCTCGAAAGTGACCGACCACCTAGGCGTGACATTCCGGGTGGTCGCTTACGGGAGGTTCGATTGTTCACTGTTTACTAGACTGTTTACAGCCCTCTATTTTCTCGTTTTTTTTTTTTAATTTGATCGTTGAACGCGCGCATAGAATCACGAGAGAACCTGACGCCAGTGCAAAACACGAATTGACTGGGTAGCGGGTGGAGACCCCACCCCCCGCAACCCTACGCGCTTCTCGCTCGCTTCATTCATTTTTTCTTTCGCGTGCGAAATAGAAGGGCTCTGAACAGTCTGTTTACTAGACTACAGTGCAAACTAGAGAGCGAGAACTCGCGCGCGACCCTCGTTTTGCGTTCTCCTACAACCGCTATCCTAGCTTTCAAAGCAAGATATAAAAAAGACAATTTTGGTCTCTTATAATCACTTTATTATATTTGTTTCATTTCTTTGATTTTTGAAAAGATTTCCATTATTAGTTGTTGTTCAAACTAAGATATCCGAGTGCATTCTGTCGCTGTACTGACAATGTAATCTTTGTAAAAAAGCTCCGCTAGGTACTGGGTACGAAACACGTGTACCATTCTCTGACCAGTCAGAGAGAGAAAGAATTCCTTACATTATTTATAAATCTATAAATTATTTATAAATTCTTTATTACCATAGTAACATGTCCATCTCAATAAAAATATCTTTTTTTCTTTTAAAAACGCGATGTCTAATAAAGTCTTCAAAAATTCCTCAAAACGAAAAATACGATTGCTGTATGTTGGGGCTGGTAACCCGATGAATTTACAAACTATCTCCCTACAACCGAATTTTATGAACGATCCTCGGTGAGCATGACTGGTTTTGATACAGAAAGCAATAAGTGATGACCTACTAAAAACTTCAGAGGTACAAACATGAACGACATACAACCCTTAATACATGTACGTAAGCCATTTGTGAATTTGAGTTGATTAATTCAAGTCACCTTTACGTTGGAGTTTGCTAAATAGTGAGTACCGATACCTTTCAGTGTTACTGTTTAACTATTTTTTAGTCTTGTGAACTAAAAAAAAGCGAAAAGAAACCATAGCGAATAAACTAATTAAAAATACATATCGCCTCGGCGTCGCTCCCTTTTGACGACTTTGGGTTTGAAACATAAAAGAGAATCTCTTTCTCTGTTTTAAGTTTCCTTCTTTGTCCTCCAAATTAATCGCACATTACGTTGGTCAAGTTAAATTCAAGACGCACAATTTTTTTTATTAGACATTCAGAATCATCAAAAGAGAGTTTTTCTTCATTGTTACACGTACCTTCTCACTGTAGCCCATCACAAAGGACACCAGATAATCCAGTAAACCACTTACTTGAAGTAAATTCGTATCCGATGCGAATTGCGGGAAAATGAGTTCGAGCAAGGAACGATTAGCTCTTGCTTTATTCTGATTGGATGAAAAAATGGGGCGAGTTTTTTTGAAGGCGATCATGTAGCGTAAAAATGTCAAACCAATTACATTTCAACATCTAGTAAAAAGCAGTCTATCTTGCGAGATATAACAGAACCAATCAAAACTCGAAGTTATTATACATTTAGCCGATGCGAAGAGAGGGGAACGTTGACGCTCTAGTCACGTTTTTTTTTGGTCTAGGTCTGATTGGATGAAAACATGGCACGAGTTTGCTTTGTTTTGCAATCGCTCATTTCACAATAACTGTATAATTTCTAGCGTGCTGATTGGCTCATTATTATCGACAATAAGAATTTTGACAGATGAATGTTAATTTATTCAAGCTTTTAAGGGCCTGTTTACAAGGAGGGAGGGTTACCCTAGCAAGCGGGTTACCCCTAGCTGGAGAGCAAAGTATAGCCCTGGTTTACAAGCAAAATTTCACAGGTAGGGTAACCCTACAACCCGGGACAACTTAATGCGCGGTTACACAGGGTCTGGAAATGTAAACAATTACAAAGTTAACCCGGGTAGGCTAGCCTGCGAGCAGGCTCACGTTGGAGCGCAGGCAAGAATTGAAGCACAATTAAGCGCCCGCGGCGTAGCCGCGAGCGCGAAATCCTTCCCGCCGGATCGCTTTGCTCTTCATCGCTCGCGCGCGAGATTCTAAGGTGAGCCTGCTCGCAGGCTAGGGTAGACGGGTTACCCTACCTGGAGTGTTTACAAGGGAAATAGTTTACCCGCCTGCCAGGTGAACCCTAGCACGTAGATAGGGTAACCCTAGCTGCCTTGTAACACAATGAAGACAACTGAAAGAGGAAATGTATGAATGCTAAGGTAACCCGCTTTCTAGGATAACCCGCTCGCTAGGGTAACCCTATCTCCTTGTAAACAGGCCCTAAGTTCATCTTTCAGCTGTCGATTTTATTGACTTTTAATAGCAGCCAAAAGCGAGAAAAGCTATTAACAATGTTGGCATCATTTTAAATAAAATTCACTTAACTTTGTTTACGGCAAGTTTACAGCGTCTTCTCCCCTCATTTATTCCCGGCATTTGACCATTTTGGGTTCTTGTTATTGTAAAAAAGACATATTGACATCAGTTTTATGCGTCTGTCCTCTTATTGATGATAAACTGCGTCGTAACATTGTCAAAGTTTACTGCGGTACTTGCCTGCGGCTTGTGGTTCCACATGTTTTGACAATGTTATGACGCAATTTATCATCAAGAAGAGGACAGACGCATAAAAAACTGACGTCAATTTGTTAATCAGCGCATTTTTTACTTGAGTGTCAAAAAGCCGCCGCATTTGCTGTAGTTTTCTCATCAGTATCGAAACTAATCGCTATAGCTAATCACAAAGGACACCGGCAATACAGTGAACCAATCAAAACTCGAATTACATGTAGCTGACCGAAAGCGCGGGAAAACGCGTGCGATACAGTCACGATTGGTTTTGGTTTTATTTCTGATTGGATGAAAGAGTGACACGAGTTTTTAAGCCAATCGTGGTGCGTAGTTGATGCAAAAGCAATTACTGCGCATGATTCATTTGACGTACTTTAATACTACAATATGCTACTGGTTCTGTGAATATGCTTATTCAACTTAAAGTGCTCGAAAGATTAACTGACACTGATTTTTGTGTGATTTTATTTTCTGTTTCAGATGTTGATGAGTTATGTTTATTTTGCGTCTGTCTTGTACATAACTGTTCAACCGCGCAAGAGTGATTTAAAATGGAAAGTCATCAGCAGAAGTAACCAGTCCAGAAGTCTTAACCAAACGTGAATGTGCGATTAATTTGGAGGACAAAGAAGGAAACTTAAAACAGAGAAAGAGATTCTCTTTTATGTTTCAAACCCAAAGTCGTCAAAAGGGAGCGACGCCGAGGCGATATGTATTTTTAATTAGTTTATTCGCTATGGTTTCTTTTCGCTTTTTTTTAGTTCACAAGACTAAAAAATAGTTAAACAGTAACACTGAAAGGTATCGGTACTCACTATTTAGCAAACTCCAACGTAAAGGTGACTTGAATTAATCAACTCAAATTCACAAATGGCTTACGTACATGTATTAAGGGTTGTATGTCGTTCATGTTTGTACCTCTGAAGTTTTTAGTAGGTCATCACTTATTGCTTTCTGTATCAAAACCAGTCATGCTCACCGAGGATCGTTCATAAAATTCGGTTGTAGGGAGATAGTTTGTAAATTCATCGGGTTACCAGCCCCAACATACAGCAATCGTATTTTTCGTTTTGAGGAATTTTTGAAGACTTTATTAGACATCGCGTTTTTAAAAGAAAAAAAGATATTTTTATTGAGATGGACATGTTACTATGGTAATAAAGAATTTATAAATAATTTATAGATTTATAAATAATGTAAGGAATTCTTTCTCTCTCTGACTGGTCAGAGAATGGTACACGTGTTTCGTACCCAGTACCTAGCGGAGCTTTTTTACAAAGATTACATTGTCAGTACAGCGACAGAATGCACTCGGATATCTTAGTTTGAACAACAACTAATAATGGAAATCTTTTCAAAAATCAAAGAAATGAAACAAATATAATAAAGTGATTATAAGAGACCAAAATTGTCTTTTTTATATCTTGCTTTGAAAGCTAGGATAGCGGTTGTAGGAGAACGCAAAACGAGGGTCGCGCGCGAGTTCTCGCTCTCTAGTTTGCACTGTAGTCTAGTAAACAGACTGTTCAGAGCCCTTCTATTTCGCACGCGAAAGAAAAAATGAATGAAGCGAGCGAGAAGCGCGTAGGGTTGCGGGGGGTGGGGTCTCCACCCGCTACCCAGTCAATTCGTGTTTTGCACTGGCGTCAGGTTCTCTCGTGATTCTATGCGCGCGTTCAACGATCAAATTAAAAAAAAAAAACGAGAAAATAGAGGGCTGTAAACAGTCTAGTAAACAGTGAACAATCGAACCTCCCGTAAGCGACCACCCGGAATGTCACGCCTAGGTGGTCGGTCACTTTCGAGAACTTGGGTTAAAATTTGGCTTCATGAGAATTTGGTAACTGCTATTGCGATGCTTTGCTCATGTGAAAAGTCATCTCCGTGAAAATAATCTGGTTCTTCCCATTCAGAAATTTTCATCTCTTGTACTACCCAGAAATGCGAGGTTACAACATCTTATTATCCAATTTCCCCTCTATTTTCTGTACATCAAGTGGTCCCTTACGAGAGGTTACAAACAAAAGAAGATCTCAAATTTGTACCCGTGTAAGTAATAGATAATTGACTTGGAAACTTTTGTTGTTTTTAAAAACTGGTCGCTGAAGAGAGGTGGGCGCATGAATAGACGTCATTAGTTTTTTTCCAGGGTCGTAGATTGTTGGGAATGTCTCGGTCTCAAGGGGTAGTTCTGGGGTAGTTAAATCCTTTACGTTTGACATTCATGCAGTGGTTTTGCCCAACCATCCGCCATCTGAGAGCAGAGGAATCCTGCTTCCTTTTCTGTCTGCTTTCAAAGTCCACTGATTTTCTGACGCTACGCTATCGCGAGTTGATCGAACAATTTTTTCAAAAAAGAATATATGGCGATATGAAGATGTGATTGATCATCGCAGTTATGCACACAACATTGCGAGTTCGAGAATCCAATCTGCAAATATCCCTCTTTCCTTGAGTTTCCCTCGATCATTCGATCACAGTTGGTTGTGCCGAGTTAATTTCACGTCTCTGCTTCAAACCTTTAATCTAGGTATTTCGTGACACTCGCCATGCCGAGAGTTGTCCTGGTTAGGCGAGCCAAAGTGTTTACATGACAAAAAGTTGTCTCGCTTGCCAGGGTTCCACAACTTGCCCACCCAAGTTGTCTCCCCGGGGTTGTCTCGTCCCCGAGACGGGTTCGCAATCGTCATGTAACTGTTGATTGAATTTTTGCAAAGAAGTCAAATATGTGAACCTTCATATATTCACTATTGCAGAATAGTAAAAAAGAGGTCGCGTTTAGGGATTCATTGGAAAAATAAACAACATGGCATTGACAACGTGGTGCGCTTGATCTTCTTGCTTTTCATTTCACCGTAAAAGCTCCGTATTTGCTGTAGTTGGAAGGCGCATGCGCGGTTTTAATTGTTTATGGAGACAGATCGGTGGCACGAATCGAAAGTCTATGATTTGTCAGAAGCGACACGTAGTTGTGCGAAGTTCAAAATTAAAGGGCACTTGGGTTACAAGTATTCTTGGGTCATTGAAATTTTTCCATGTAGCCTTAGATGTCGATGTATCTTGAATGTTATTGAGAGTTCCCTTTACACAATTTTTCTACAGGGTTTGCTAATCATCTGCTGAATTACGTTTGGTTTGACAAGCCGCTTGACAGAATTTGTTGTGATAATATTTGCATAAGTATTCTTTGACATGGACTGCGTGTGGACAAGCCCTAGCAGGGCAGTTTGTGTGGCTCGGTGCAGTGCCAGAACATTTAATTAAGCCGAAAAGAGGTGGAATAAACACGCTCAGGGGTTGATATCGAAGGAAATAACTCGAAACTAGAATATATTTTTGAAACATAATTCAGATTGTTGGCCTTGAAACTAAAAAGGAAGTTTTACTTTATCGTTTCCCACGGCAAACAAGCTGACATCATGCTGTGCAGAGCGCTGAGACAAAGGGCACCCGAGGGTCATTGACGTCGCTATTGGTTTTGTAGGAGAGGAGGGGAGGGGAGAGAATGGAGTAGTTCTTGTGATACAGGGTAGAAATTTAGAAGAGGTCTAAATAGTACATTTTCTTTTGGAAAGCGACGTTTAAGGCGTTCGATGCATTTTCAGCGCAGTACTTTTTCAAGTTACTATCAGGGATGTGAGTAAGTTTAATTATGAAGAAAGTGGACCTCACCCACCCCTCCCCGCTACTGAGCTATTTGGTAAGTTGTTGAAGCTGGCTTTGAAATGATTCCAACACAACTTACACTCCACTAAACTTCTTTATCGACCAAGAATTTCTTTCAGATGGTCTTATCGGAAGTTGATATTTTAATCAGTTAATTAAGTATTTTGACAAAAGCAGTGATTCAGTTTTTCAAGTTTAATCGTTTCCACCTCCTACTGTGAAGGTATTTTTGTCGACAAAGAATAAAGGGAGGGCGAAAATATGGCGGACGTGTTTGCGAAAAAACAAAGTTTCTCGTCCGAGTAATTTATACGAGTTTGCCTTCACTGTGACGAAAGCCGTATCACCATTTAACTTGGTGATCTAGACAAGCACAAAGAACGATTTTTTTTAACAGAAGATGTCATTAAAACACAATAAGATATTGCACCAAAGTCATTCATTGTGTTGTTAATTTTCCGTCGGTCTTGATAAGTTTTTCAAACAATCGGCAAAAGTCTCAAACGCTCTGAGACATAACCCACCCTTTATTTGTCAGTGTGTATGTACTAAATGTTGTTAACTTTACGCTGTTAGTGTGCCGAAAGGTTTTCTCTCAGGAGTTGATCAGTGAAATACGTATTGCATGGACGCAAGTCTGACTACGGTTGCGCGAAATGAGTGTGTCTATATGCCGAGGGAGGAGCTCATACGATCGCTTTTGATGTTACATTTTCTTGGTGCGGAATAAATATCTTAACCGAGCCATTAAAATGAAACCTTTTGGATATGGGTAAGAAATTTCTGCACGGAACATCCGAGTAAGACAAAAAAGTGTGAATGAAATTTTCAGGCCGTAGACAGGCTTTGTGATAAAACAAAAGTCGTGGCCGCGACGGTAGCCTGCATGAAAAGGGCAATTATAACCTTGCATTTTCAGACGGGAGTGACATTTCGGTGTTGCTTATTGTACTACAGGGTACTGCAGGGAACATTCAACATTGTCAACCGATACCTTTCGTCAACTAAAAATAATAAGGGAAATAATTTGCACGCATTTTCCGACTTTGATTGATAGAAGGGATTGTTACTGAGATATTCAAATCTCTCTAATATTATTTTGTCTACCCAGTTTTTGTCCGCAAGCCTTCAATGTCTGTGCATAGTTATTAGTTTGTGAAGGGTGTAATTTTAATTTAAACAACACCTTCAATTGAATTCCTTTGAAGATAGGGATATAAGAAAAACAATTAATTGAAAATCTAATTTTGCGATTCACCAGTTGTAAGGCTTTACAAAGTAAGAATTGTTAAGAGCCGGTACGTAATGCGGCAAGTGATTTGGAAGGATTAGATTATGACTGCTCAATTAGATCCTGTTTGAAAGATAAACAAAAAAGCATGTTAACTACAGTTAAAACAGTGACGACTATTTCTCTGTTTGTATTAGCCTATTATCATGAGATCATGGTTTTCCTTCTGACTGAATTGTAAAAAGTATATGACTGTTAAGTTTAACAGCAGATTTTGACGATCTAGCTAAATTAAAACCTGGCTCTCATTTGCATAGATAAAACCTTTGTAGTCCACCACAATAGCCTAAATAAAGCTTCTTGCTGTTATTTAACAGTTGTCATGTTTGTTCGCCATTTTAGGTCAGCTATTCACACTTTTTGCAATGAAAACTTTATAGGTTTGTTGTAAGTGTCGTTTGTTCCTTGATGAATCTATAGAACTGTCACTTCCTTTTTGTCTCAGCTAAATCAAACATGTCTTCTTCTTTTGTAAACGGCATTGTAACACTTCCATTGTTCACCAAAACAAGCTCGCAAATGCATTTTACTCGCGAAGTGGAATCATTTTCGAAGAACAAAATGGCTGAGGGTTTTTTCCTATGGGCTATTTATCTTAGTCAATTAAAAGCCTGTTAAAAATGTCGGTTCTTGAAGAGAAGACACTCGCATGCGATAAACTTTATTGATCCGATTAAAATCATCTGCGGAACGACAAAAGAAATAAACACAGACAAAGTTCAAAAAACCTTTTCCGCCGCCAGCAATATTTTATGATTTTCGTGTTCGTATTTTGAATGGCATATGTCAGAAGATAATTACAATGCAAGACAAAAAGGGTTTCAATGAAACCTCATTTCCATGGACACTTTGGCGACCGGAAATGATAACAGCACGATTATATCATTGGCTCCAACGACCCGGAAGTTCTGGGTGCTTGAATGAAAACTGGGACCATTGCAGAATCCTACAGAATGCACAGATGAGCTCGTCAAGTACAAACATGGGTGAGGCGTACTTTGCTGAGAAAATCGACGCGGAAATGAAGACATTTCCTTGGCATTATCCGGAACAATACATCTTGTCTGATTTCATCCCAAGCCCTTGTAATTTTCCAGTGTAAGTGTTTAGCGAGTTCTATTAAATAAAGCTTGGTAAGAGAGCTCGGTGTTTGCTCCTAGACACTTGTTATGTCACTCCTGATGCTATTTTCGTTTTCTTGTCACTTAG